>CM038796.1:148173253-148223300 GCA_021764765.1 Vicia sativa
CAGTGAACGTTGCACAATAATATTCCAAAACTTCTAAATTTTCAAAATCATATTTTCTAATAGTAACTCAGATCGATGCAGTTTGGTTATTTCTTAAATTTAAGTTCTACCTCCTGGAAAGAAAAATACTATTTTATTGAAATTTTTAAAAAGAGCGAGTTCGATTTTGAAAATGTGGATTTAAATACAGAAGATGGTAATTAATGGAATAGTCCCGTGCCGGATGAGAACTAATGCATACCATGTTATATTTTGATGTCCATTTAGAATGTGATGTGGTGAAATGACATCGTGTGATTATGTTGATTTATTATGATCGGTGGAATAATATTTATACATGCATGGGCATTATTAATTGAATTTCATTCCATTGTGCGGAAGTAAGCTTGCGGAGCCAAGGACACAGATAGAAAATGGTAAAATAGATTCTTGACCCAGGTGTGGGCGAATCATGGATTACTATCTTTCCACGAGTAAGCGGGCAGTGGGTGAACACGGTTCACGATTGTACCACATACATAGAGTACATTGCATATGGAATAACATATTAGGATAGTTTCGTGTACAATTACCATTATTTAAATATTATTGTGTGAATTGTACCTATTATTTATAATCGGTGTTGGTTGATGAACTAATATATTCAATTATCTATTGGATCTAAACATATAATACATATATATTGAATTGAATCTCACCCTTACTACAATTCGGTCCGTGAAATTTAGTTGAATAACTCTAGATATAAAATTTAATTAATCTAGTCCATGTCTTTATAACTCTATGTAGAAAAAGCGATTGCTTGAATCCTTTAACGGATAGTTGGATAGTTTAATTGTGTTTTCATTAAATATCTGGAATGACTATTGATTAATGTATTAATTGAATTATATTTCATTTCATTTTATTCAACATAATTTAAATTATTAAGAATATTCTAAAACATGATCTTTGTTTGGTCAAATTTTATGATTTAAAGTATACTTCTTGATTATGATTAAATATAAATTATTATTTATAAAGTAAATAGAAGGGTGTTACAATAGTGGTATCGAACATAGTCGGTCTGTCTTAGTGTCGTTATCCACCTAAACTAAATATACTATAAATACTTGTATATTGTTTTGTAATATTACGGAACAATGGTGGAAAAAACGGAAAAATGATGATGCTATTCTAAAAGCTTTAAAATTATATTTTGAAATCGTAATAACAATTGAAATTGAAAATAATCCCCATTGTTCAAAAGTGCACATTCTAAAATTACTTGCAAAAGATCGAGAGGATCTTGAGTTATTGATTGTCTTGTGAGGTATAATACTCACATGTTGAAAAACACAACCGTAAATTTGCTACATTAAAAAACACATTGATTGCACCTAACATTCATAAAAAAAAACCAAAAGAAGAAAAACAAGCAAGCCCCATAATAAATACACGACCAAGTTTTATAGTTAGCTAGTATCCTAATTATCACAGTATGGAATTTTCCAAATGTATCAAGTTTGAGAAATGAACGACTGGTGAAAATCAAGCAAGGTACCACAAATACATGTATTAGAGCCCAGGCAGGTATGGCCGTACAGAAAAATCTTCTTACTAGTACCCCAAAAAATACTTTCAATATCTTCGCGTGAAAACAAAATGGATATAGCCACCTGATAAAATAATCATAGATCCGGAGGTTGGAAAAGCCTAGTGGAAACTACGGTTTCTTAATTTCTTATAAAGTGCTACAAATGTGGTGAGTTGGGTACCCGACTCTCTGAATCTAACATCACGAGAAAGTGCAACAATTGTAGAGTCGCTAAATCCAGAAAATAACACCAAAAAACACACTCATCCCGCAATGATTACTAAAAAAAACAGCGTAAAAAATGCCGCTTTGTTAAAATCGAAAATATTAAGCATGCCGGTTGATTAAGGTACATGTTTATTAATGGCATACCTTTGATTGCAATTATTGACCACCTCTCTTTTATTTCTTTGCGACTAAGAGATTTAACACTCACGCCAAATTTTGGCAACTACCGTATATGCCATTATTCATTACCCCGGTAAAATTCGCTATAATTTATGTACCACCTACCGTTAGAACAACTTGATATTATCGGAAAATGGCCATTACTTGACGAGGTATCAGCCCGCCCCGAAAAAATTTACTGTTCTGCATAGCTAAGGTTGAAGATGAGATCATGTCGGTTAAGCAGATGAACTCCAGCGCCGAAAATAGTGTAGTGTTCAATACTTCAACGCCTGTTAAACGGCAAAAAAACTGTGGCCGTACACGCCATTCGAAAAGTATTTCGAAAAATATTGCCACCACACAGCAGTGGAGTTTGCTATTCACAAACTAGTCCGGAATAGTCGCCGCCACTCCATTACTCCCGCTTGGAAGAGTTATTGGAAAAAACCGCTTTAATGTTTCCGCCAAAATGCGCCGTGTTAAAGAAGAGAGCAAGAGCATATAACTACACATTGAATAACATCCGATCTCCACTACCGAAAAATTATTGAATCATTGGTTGGAGCTTGTGCCAAGATTGTGCCACCATCCACGTTAGCCGATAGGCGCCCCAGACCGCAATACCGCTTATGAATGATACGCCATTTACCGCCACACTTGTTTACCGTATATGGCAAAATATTTCATCCGTACTTGACAAGTTTTGGTGCCGCCGCGCCATCTACTCAAAAAATGAGGCAAAAAGCATCTCGATGTAATGTTGAAGGAAAAACTTTATGCAAAATCCATGTGAGTTTTTTACGTGAGCCATGTTTCAAAACCGTATTGCCTTATCCTACCAAATTAGAAGCGGTCTCGGTGGGAAGTGCGAAAATGCCAGCCATACAGGGTTACTAAAGTTCATTGAGGGGTTTTCTAAGTTAGCGTTACCATTGACTAAATTGACGAGAAAAGGTCAATATTGTGCAAAGAAGGATTCCGTAAAAATTATTGACTAGTGCTCATTTTGATTTCATCCGGAAGAATCTTTTGTGGTGGTTCATCTTTTGATGGGTTTAGGAGGTGTTTTGATCACAAACCATTTGTAACTTATTAAGACTCATAAAAAAAAAATTGCAGCTCCTTATTTACGGCCGTTTGTTGAAACACCAAACATGGACGCCATTTCACGGTTTGAAGTTTTCGCGATCATAAGAGTGCAGTATCTCTTTGATCGGAAGAGGTTGAATATGAGGACCGGAGGAGATGGTTGGAATTTCTCAAGGATTACGATTTTGGTTTGAACTATCACAGTAAGGCAAGCGTCGTAGCAGAATCGTTGAGCGAGGAAATCCTTGCATATGTCGTGTTGATGGTCGTGAGCTAGAGTTGGTTGAGCAATTCGAGACTTAAGTTTGGTTTGTGAGACTACTCCGAGCGATTGTGAAGTTGGGCATGTTGAAGGCGACTAGTGGTATTTTGGAAGAGATTCGAAATGGGCGGTCGATGTTGGATTAGTGGACAGTGACATTGATTAACCAAGGTCAGGAGGTGAGTTCGAATTGCGAGAATGGTGTTATGATTTGGTGATAGAGTGTGTGTTAGGATGTTCTTTGAGATCGGGAAGAGTATCTTGGAGGAAGGACATCGAAGTGGATTGAGTATTCATCACGGTGCTACTAAGATGTACCATGACTTGAAAAGTTATTTTGGTGGCGAGGAATGAAGAAATCGCTTGATTTGTGTATGCATGTTTGGTTTATCGAAATCAAAGATTGAGCATCGGAAGCAATCGGGATGATGGGCAGTTATTCGTTCGAATGGAAATGGGATGGCATTTCTATGGATTTTATTAATGGATTGCCTAAACGATGAAGCTGTGATTCTATCAGGTGATTGTCGATCGATTGAGAGAAATCTTTCACTTTATTAAATAAGAATGGATTATCGATGGAAGGTTGGCGAAATTGTATGTTGAGAAAGTTGTAAGTTTGCATGGTATTAATCAGCATTGTGTGGATAGAGATCAAGGTTTACTTCTAAGTTAAGGCGGGATTGCAAGAAGCTACGGGTACTAAGTTACGATTGAGTTCAGCGTATCATCCACAGACGAGATGGTCGAGGCGGAAGAGGGCGATTGATTAGATTAGAGATTTGTTAAAAACTTGTGTGTTGAAAAGGTGGAGCTTGGGATAGCTATTGCCATTGATAGAGTTTACCTACAACAACAGGTGCTAATCAGGTAGGATTCGGACACCGTTGAAGAATTGAGAGACAGATTAAGGAAGAATGAGACTCAATTATCATCAGTAGAGTTTACTCGGAGTGGTGAGAGTGGTGATTGAGCTTTGAAGTCGAGGAAGTTGACTCCGCTTTATGGTCGTTTGATTACAAGAGAGTTGGGAAAGTTGCGTGTCAGTTGCTTTTGCCACTTGCGTCCTTGCTTGAATTTGCGTGTTTGTATCTCGGTTGAGGAGGTACATTGCGGATCCGTCTCATGAGATTCAGTAGATGATGTTCGAATGCGAGATAATTTGTTGTTGATTCTGCGAGTGAGGATCGAAAGTGGAAACAGCTGGGTAAAGAGATAGCACTGCAGTAGCTTGGGAGGACCATTGAAGGAAATGTGACTTGGGAAGTGGAAATGAACTTTTCGTCTAAGCTATGTTTCGAGGGGCGAAAACTCTTTAGTGGGGAGAGTTGTGACCCGATTTAATTCATATTAAATAATGAAAATTAATTATTTATTTGATTAAAGTCTTAAATATTTAATTCATACTGATTCATTGGATTATTTAATGAGGAAAGGTTTGGGCGTGCGAGTAAAATTGGGTGATAGTAAAACACTCTACTAATTATATTAATTAATTATTAATTGGAATATTAAAAAAATAAAAAAGAAAAAGAAAAGATTTTGGAAATCATTTCACGTAGAGTTGGAGGAAAAGAAAAGAAAAACGGCAGAAAAATCGCCGAAGTAAGGGTGATTTATCGGTTAATATGTCTTATGGGTTTGGGAACAATGGGATGATTGGGTATATTAGAATGGAATAATGAAATTATAATATAAATTATATGGATGGAAAATTGATCACTTTGTAATGATAATTAGGAATTATAAATTATGTTAGTTGATGTCAAAATGGTGTAAAATGGTGTTAGAAAATGTTATTAATATTATAATTCATTGGAAAAGGTTGGAAATGGTTATGGATGCATAAACATCAAAAATGATAAATTTTAAATAAAGTAAGCAATTCCACATAGGGAGGAACCGGGTTCAGTGATCAAATGCAAAATTTTGTACACAAAACAATTCCACATGAGGAAGCAGGTTCCCATCTAAAATCGGGGACTCTATTTGAAAACTTGAGCCGTTTCACTGTGAGAGCAGGGTTCCCCATCTATTCGGGATGTTTTCAAAAGGTAGCAAGGTTCTCCCATTGAGGAACCAGTTTACTGTGTATTCCCCTTCTAAATTTTCAAAAATGCATATTTTCTAACACTCAATTAAAGTGCCATTTTCGATTGTTATTTCTTAAATTTAAATTCTACCTCACGGAAAAAAATACTATTTTATTGAAAATTATTTAAAAGAGCGAGTTCATTTTGAAAATGTGGATTTAAATACTGAAGATGGTAATTAATGCAGATAGTGCAGTACGAATGAGAACTAATGCATACCATGTTATATTTTGATGTCCATTGTGATTTGAATGTGATATTGTGGTGAAATGACATCATGTGATTATGTTGATTATATTATGAACAATGTTTGCATACTTATATTGCATGCATGGGCGGGCATTAGTTAATTGGCTTCCGTTGTGCGGAAACTTGCGAGCAAAAAGCCACAATAGGGGTAGTGAGGCTAGATTCTTGACCCAATGGTGTGGGCCGAATCATGGATTACCTTATCTTTCCACATAAGCAAACGTGGGTTAGCAGTTCCACGGTACCCACCACGCCACCAATTACGCATTGCATAAATTGCCATGTTAATTTCAATATTACAATACCGCTTATGTTTACCATCGGTGCCCCGCGTACCATGATCGTGTTATTATGCCGTCCGCATACCGCCAAACCACCATCACTCACACTTACTCACTGGCCCGTCCGTGTAATTTGCACCGTGGTGAGGAAGCTCATTAATTAATCCGTCCGCGTATAACATTACCAAAGCGAACACCTTTAAATAGTTTAAATATGTTTTGATTAAATGTCACGGAATGACTATTATTAATGTATTATTATTTCGTTCCATTTCATTATTAAACCGGGTAATTTATTTAATGAATATCTTTGTTTAATCCGTATTTTATGATAAATTGTGCCGCCGATTATGATTATACCGATTATTATTTATAGCGGGTAAATAGAAGGGGTGTTACATACCATTCACCACCGTCGCCATCTTTGCATAAAACTAACCAATAACGTCAAGTTCCTCTTGTTTTCTCCAGCACCGCCGTGCAATTAAGCCCGAATCGGCTATAAAAACCACCTTTATCCTCCAACGACTAGTCGAAATTAAGCCATCGGCAGGAAAAACTATCGACGACCGCCCTCGTTGTCCCCGCACATCCGAAATTATACCGGCAAGAAAAACTATCCAGATCACATTTCCCTCTCCCGACAAAACAGCAAATAACACCATTACACAAAACTTCTCCATTTTGCCACTTATATCTCCCCAATGGCACACAAGACCCTTATCACGCACTACCATCCATATAACTGTTACGCCGCATCTGCCGCCTCCGCTTTACCTCACTTACTTACCACCACCAATATGGTTTAAAATCATACAACCATGCCATTAAAAAAACACATCGCCATGCTGACTCCCTACATACCGCCCATCTCCATGAATCACTTCAACGACTACAGCTTACCTCCTCCAACATCTTCCGGATGGCATCTTAAGCCCATCATCAATTCTCTATCAACATTTCCAGTCTAGCGCCGACTATCTTCGCCATTTACCGCCGCCCGCCACTACCGCCCCGGTGCCACTATTTCATCATCTTCTACCTCCTCACAAAAAATGTCAATCTAACCTAGTACAAAACACATTGTCATACCAGCCCACCCTCCGCCACCAAAAAATTTCCATATACCAAAAATTCTCCTTAAACAACCGCCGTTAGGGTTATCTCTCAAGTCAAGATGAACAACATCTCAATGGCACTCCTCACCCATACTTCAATTCTCCATGTCAAGTTTCGCTTTCCATCCATTTCCAAAATAATTGTCGCCAAACCATCCGCCACTGTCAACTTATCATTTTTGGTCCATCCTCATTTTGGTTACATTCATCATTTGATCGGGTTGATCATGATTCCATTGCTCGACACTTTCGCAAAATTTAACTTAAAAGTCAAAGTTCCGAACTTTGGTGATCATAACTTTCTCATACTTTCTCAGAAAGTTTTCCACCACCTCTTGTTTTGAAGGAAATTCAATTCTCTACAACTTCATGTCTCACAAGAATGTCCAAAAATGCTTCATTTGAAGGTATAGCTCAAAACATTACAGGTCATTTTCAAAGTCAACAAAAAGTCAACTTTTTGCTTTGAAGATATATTGAGCATGGTAACTCCAATTGAGATGAGACCAAAAAGGTTGGTCAGAGGACTCTTAGAGATTTCCAAAAAGTCCAAGAACACTCAAAAATGTGGAAAATTGAGCAAGATACACTATTCGAGAAGTTAGGCGATTTTGACGATTGCACAAAAGGACATTTTGGTCAAAAGGCAAAATTTTCCAAATGGGCCTATAATCTTTTGATCCAAACTTGTTCATGACAATATTCTTGACCCATAAATGCTTGGCCATGGCGATTTTCTATTTTATTGATTTTATTTTGGATTTTAAACCATTTAATTCCAAATTAAATTACATAAAATATGAAAATAAGGTTATTTTTTCAAATAAGTTGGATTTATATCTTTCTTAATGTCCAAGAAAGCCCACAACAATTGCCAAATTCATGGCTCATGCATATGGAAAGAAAATCAAGTTTTAAAGAAATTTGATTTGATTTATTGGAAAATATTTGCACAATCAATGTCGATCTTTTTGTTTGCTTGCCATCCAATTCTCTCTATAAATATCAAGCATTACGGCCCGGCTAAAGGGCGAAACCTAACCTAAAACCACCCAAACTCTTGCAAAAATTTTCAAGAAACTTGGAAAATCGAATTTCAAACTCCAGCCGTTTTCAGCCCTCAAAAACCACTCCATTGTCTTCAGGAGGTAAGTTTGAGTAAGTATACACTCTTGCCATGGGTTAAAGCAAGGCTGAATAGACCACATACATACATATTCCAAATTTTCTTGATTTTGCATTTTACTAACCTGCGTGTTTTAATCAATTCTAATGCTTCTAATGTGTTCATGAGGTTACGTGTAGTGGATGCGGGCAATCGCTAGAGCTTGCCGTAAGAATCACCGGTTGCCATGTTTAGTTTTTGAGCGGTAGCTTTAGGCAAGCCATTAAGACGATTCGGCCAAAGATGCCATCATTGAATTACATAAGCATCGATTTAGGGGGTAGGGTACTTTTCGCCATTTATTTTTGCTATTTCAGGTTTGATCTTGAACCGCGGGAGGACGAACTAAGACTCACGGCGTCGTTGTTTATCTCTGACCGGCGTGAGCTTGTGTGTGAGGAGATGCGTGATTAGATCCATTCATGTTGACCGAGGTCACTTGGTGATTGTGTTTGAATTCAAAATCGGTGCCACGCGTTCATTTATAAACAATTCCTTGTATTTTCCAGACACAAAAGAACCGTTGTCGATGGTTAAAGCGCTTCACGTGCAAGATGCTCTCCATGTCACGAGTTCGAATCACTGCTTTTGCAGGTTTCACTTTTCTTTTCAAACTTCAAACTTTTCATATTATTTTCTATTTTCTATTTTTATTTAATATTTACATGTTATTTTAATTAATTTCACATTTTTATTTATGCATTAAAAAATTATCAAAAATTATTTTCCTTTTTATTTTATTTTCAGAAAACCTTTATTTAATTTATAAAATTTAAAAATATAATTTTTGCATGCATATTTATTTTATTTGTAATTTTGCATTTAAATCATTGTAAATTCATTTTAAATTATTAAATTGCATCTAAAAAATCCCAAAAATTATTTTAGCATGTTTACATTATTTCCGATGTAATAATTTTCTCATATAAAAATTGCATTTTCTAACATTTTCTCTTATTTCGATTTTATCATATTTTCCGATTTCGTTTGTTTCACGAGGTTAATCGATTGAGACGATTCTTCCATTTTATCTTATTTTTCAATAATGTAATTGTATATGGGATGTAATAGTTTAATTTAGGATTTTTATTTTCCGCATTTTAAATTATATACGCCCCAAAGCCATGTAATAGCGTGGGACATTTACTTTCCGCTTTACATTCCATTTTACTTTCCGCACCCTATAAGCTGCTAGTAATTAGGCGTGTATGGCAAGACTAAAATTGAACATAGCCTAATTTCAAGATAACATATTAAAATCAACACACTCCTCACACCGCACCCCAGGGTAATTTTCTCTCGATGCCTTCCAATTCAAATGGTCATGTCCCTCGAGCGTAGGGTATTCTAGCACCGTTGCCTTCAAACAAATCATCATAGTCCCTTGATACAAGATCATAAGACCCGCGATGTCGCCTCCGAATACATGATCTTGACCCTCGATTGTCCGCCTCGAAAAATGATGATAGTCCGCTTGAATGTGCTAGGATACTTCCTACAAGTTGCTTTCTATGACCATCCGATGTCCCTTGATGTCCGCTTACATCCAGCGAATGGAGCTACCTACTAACTAATGGTATGGCTAGCACTATTCTAAAGGAATGTAGAAGTACAACAAAGCGACCAATTACGGTGGGTAAATAAGTCTTTTAGTTGCTTGCTCTATCAAATGCTTTTCACACCACTCTTTTTGAAGTTCAAATTCTTTCAAAACAAAACATTTCCGAACACTTTGTATACACTCTGAGTCATTAAGTAAAAGCGAAATGCCTTTTCAAAACATCTTTGTCAAACACACAAAGCAATTTTAAAAGTGATCTAGAGCAACTAAGAGCCGTAGATAACTACGGATGGAAAGGGGTGCTAATACCTTCCCTTTTCATAACCATTCTCCCGAACTCAAAATCTAACGAAGGTCTTTTTCTGTTACTTTTACCTTCCCTTAATTGGATAAAAATAAAAGTCGGTGGCGACTCTTGCTATCCGCACATTTGGATACAAAAATCCTACAAAGTCAGTTCACCGTATCACACGGGTAGTTGACATAGTCGGCATACGGGCGAATAATGACGGATACTACTTCTTCTTCTTCCTTTGTCGTTATTGCTACAAAGTTCAGGGCTTAGTTTAATTTCATTTTCAGATTCCATCTGGGCTACTAAGTGTTCATATGGAAAATTGTCATTAATAGGTACGGTGTCAGGATTAAGGTTTTCCATTCTAGACAGATGGTCAGCTACAAGATTCTCAGAGCCCAGTTTATCTTTGATCTCTAAATCAAACTCTTGCAACAGCAAGATCCATCTCAATAATCTTGGTTTGGTGTCTGTTTGGCTAGTAGGTATCGGCAGTGCGTGATCTGTATAGATTATAATCATCGCGCCTACTAGATTGGAACGAAATTTATCCAATGCAAAAACTACGGCCAAAAGTTCCTTTTCTATAGTGGCATAATTTATCTGTGTAGAGTCCAAGGTTCTACTTGCGTAATATATGGCATGGAGCTTCTTGTCTCTTCTTTGTCCTAGGTACCCTCTTTGCATAATCGCTTGCGTACTTTGTTATCTCGAATGGTAAACTCCAATCAGGTGGTTGTATGATGGGTGTGGATCTAAGAGCTATTTTCAACCATTCAAACGCCTTCAGGTAATCATCACCAAAGATGAATTCAGATTCTTGCATTAGGAGGTTGGTGAGCGGTTTAGGTATCTTTGAGAAATCTTTTATGAAATATCGGTAGAAACTGGTGTGGCCTAAGAAACTTCGTATTTTTTCGCGGTCTTTGGTGGTTAGGTTTTCAATTACTTCAATCTTGGCTTTGTCTACTTTGATACCCCTTTCGGAAACTATGTGTCAGGAAAATCCTTGTTTACCATAAAATGGCATTTCTCCTAATTCAAACTAGGTTTACTTGCACGCATCACGGTTTGCTCTACAAACTCAAAATCGATTTCGTTGATTCATGCATTTTAATATAATTTGATTGAATATTTGTGTTTAGGCCGATGTTTGTAAACTTTTGGATAGTTTGATTTGAGTTTTATACAGGGAGCGAGAATACGCCATTGCTGGGTTCATGACACAAATTAGGGATTTCTAAAATAGGATAAATTGGAATGAAACTAGTGACACTATCACACTCACGGATCAACCAGGGTTGAACCATGATCTCATAGCGATTTATGTTTATTTTTTAATTTTATTTCTTGCAGGGGTATAGTGACGAAATAGAACCGTGGGTAAAAGTTTGAAAATTCAAACGAAGAAGATGACACCTTGGCGCATTTGGTTCCGGCTTTTGGATCCCAAGAGGAGGCATCACCCCGATCTCTAGATCCCTAAAGGCATCACCTAGAAGCTCGACTTTTGGATCCTCTTCAACATAACCCCGAGCTCCGACACGGGCGTCGAGATCCGAGTCTCCGAAGCTGGCAGAACCCTCAGTGTCGAATATCCAGAAGCCCCATCTTTTGGACCCTTCCAACAATAGAACCCCTCCGAGCTCCGACACGGGCGTTCAACGGTGAATCTCCGAAGCCCGACTTACGGACCCCTTCAGATCACGAAGCTCCGACACGGACAGCTCAACAGTTTTTCACCGAAACTCGGTTTATGGATACACAGTAGCGCCACTCACGGAAGGCTTGGCCACATGGAAGCTAAATTGGATGATTTTTTTACTTTTTTATTATTTCCTTGCGTTTAAATAATCATTTTAAATAATTAGTAATTAGGTTAAATAATTAGTCTAATTAGGTTTAATTCCACAAATAATTTTCATTAAACCTTTTCTTAATTAAAACTAATTAGAATTAGGCTTTTTACTAAAACCAACCTCTAATAAACCAAAAAAATATATTTTTCTATTATTCCGCATTTTAAATTCTAGAAAGGTTGTATAGGTTGCAAATTTTTATCATGTAATAGTGTAGGACCTTTACATTTCTGCCTTTACTTTCTGCACTCCCATATTATGTATCTGTCCCTAAGCCATGTAATAGCGTAGGACCTTTACATTTTCGCAATTTATTTTCCGCACCTATTAACTGCTAGTAATTAGGCGTGTATGGCAAGATTAAAAACAACATAAATCACTTCTAATCATAAGATAAAATATCACGAATACAACACAAAATTCACTTGCACCACCTTAGGGTATCCTCTCGTTGCCGCCTTACAATAATGGTCATGTCCCTCGAGCGTGGGGATATCATAGCACATTGCCTACAATATATCATCATAGTCCCTTCAACTTAAAGATCATAGTCCCTCGATGTTGCCTCACGAATATATGATCTCGTCCCTCGATTGTTGCCACGAAAGTGATGATGTCCTACGAATATGGATATCCTACAAGTTGCCTTTTATGACCATCAGATCTCCCTTCGATGTCCATTTTACATCCAATGAATAAGGTTACCTATCAATCAATGATATGGATAGTCTTATTCTAAAGGAAAGCAAAACAACACTGAAACGACCGTTACTGGTGGGTAAAAATAAGTCTCTTTGCTTGCTCAATCAAAATATTTTCTACGTCACACTTTCAAAACATTTTCAAACACTTTGTATACATTCGGCGTGAATCATTACAAAGACAAAACATTCAAACACTTACATTATACATTCCGGCGTGAATCATTACGAAGTCAAAGCGAAATGACTCTTTTCAAACACACACAAAAAAGCAATTAAAGTGAGCTAAGAAATTAAGAGCCTATAGATAACTATAGATGGAAAGGGTGCTAACACCTTCCCTTTTCATAAGTAGCTCCCTTACTCCGAATCTAACGAAGGTTTTTTCCTGTTCTTTTCGCCTTCCCTTAATTGGATAAAAGAAAAGTCGGTGGAACTCTTGCCATCCATGACATTTGCTATCAAGCATAAAACAAACAAGTGGTCTCCACCGTGTTTTAGGCGGCGACTACTGTGGGGAAAATCCTAAAGAGAGGTTACCTTAGGGTCTAGATCACTTTAATTGTTTGACTTGTATGCTTTACTTTTAAGGGTTGCTTGGGTATTATATCCGTGGGGGATCCTACATCCGGATCCAGGTTTCCTTAGGTAAGTAGCAATAAATCATCGCGACCGTTAGGCGTATACTGAAACGGTCAACATGATGGCTATGTTAGTGCGACACTTTGGATGTCTCGATGCTCCTCATGTTCAGTTGAGGCAAGTATTTGGCGTCTGTGTGGTGTCATCAGCACTAACTCAACTTTTAGAACCTTAATTGACCCATCTTGGCCATTAGAAGGTAGTGATATGGTCGGCTTCAGTGTTGAGTGAGGTTGGTTGATACTCGATGCTACGCTCATTAAGATTCGACTTCGGGATGTTGATCGACCACTTGGTAGTCGTATTGAAATAAAGCCTACGAGAAAGATCAATGATATGAGATTCCTAGAACCCGGTTACTATTATAGGACATGTTGAACCCACTTAAACTCTGGTAGGATAGAAACCTATACCTCATGCAAGCCTTAAACCTAGGGCTATTGTGTGAATTGCTTGTGCTTGCTACTTATTTTAAACATGACATCATAACATCATAACATCATAACATCATAACATCAAAACATCATTTCTAACTATTTCAAGGACCTAGGAATTTATCTTTGCTCTGTTTTGTAGGAATTATGGCTTCCAGGAACACTATCCGAATCAACTTCATGGGTATACCTTCTCAACTCAAAGAATTAATTTCAAAAGTTCCCGATCATGCTCAGTTCATCAAAAGACATGGTTATCTTCTTGACTTGGTTATCTCCTGTTTTGAAGAAGATATGATGCACGTCGTATTCCAGTTATTTGATCCGAAACATAACTGCTTTACATTCCCAGATTACCAGTTGGTTCCTATATTGGAAGAGTTCTCTAAGCTACTTGGGATACCTATCCTCGATCAGGTACCATTCACTGGTTCAGAAAAAGCTCTAAAATACGAAGACATCGCATCAGCCTTACATCTAAAGCGATCAGACATTGAAGCTAATTAGGAAACAAGAAGCAGAGTTAAGGGTTTGCTTGCTAAGTTTCTGATAAAGAATGCTCGAGAATTCCTAAAGGCTACGAGTTTCCATGCATTCGAAGACATTTTGGCCTTGCTAATCTATGGCTTGGTGCTATTTTCTAATCCAGATCAGTTCATAGACGTGAACGCTATCAAGATATTCCTCACTCGTAATCTTGTGCCTACCTTACTTGGGAACATTCTGCACTCTCTCCACACTCGTACTATCAAAATACAAGGAACTCTCATGTGTTGCATACCGCTACTTTCACACCTTCCTCAATCAGTGATGAAGAACGAGCAAAGATTGAAGTGGTCTCAAAGGATAATGTCACTCTCTCATTCAGATATGCGTTGGTGTCTTTTTCCTCAAAAGGACTTAAGTTTCATTGAGCGTTGTGGGGAATTCCCTAATGTACCACTCCTTGGCATAAGGAGAGGTATCACTTACAATCCTTCTCTAGCTCTACGTCAGTTTGGTTATGCTCGAAGGGATGGTCCTCATGATATGCTTCTCCAAGACATTGTGTTTGACTACAACAACGATCTCCAGAACTACCATCGAAGGTTTGTACACGCTTGAGGCATGATAAAGAAGACTGATACCAAGACTTTGGAACACAAAAATTCCATTCCTTGGGAACCTTATCTCAAATGGGTACGAGATCAAGCTCAAAACCTCATGATGTCGTTTACAACTGTTTTACCAGTGATTATGGAACCTGTTGCTATGGGTGATGAACCCTATACCATTCTCTATCCAGACATGCCTACTGATTTCGAAGACTTGAAAAGATCCTGGATTCAAGTTAAAGAAGAAAGGGATACCTTCGAAGCTCAATGTTATGAAAGCGAGAAGAAAGTACTAGAGTTGACAAAGCTACATCACGAGGAGCGAAGCATCAATGCCTACTTCAACACAAAGAGGAAGCGTCCATGGGAGACCTAAGCTCTTAGGAATTTCTTATTTGTTAAAACTTTCTTTTGTACTTGCTAAAAGGTAAACTAATAAAAGTTTGTTCTTGCTTGTTTAACAAATTTAAATTCCTAAGGTCCTTAAAAACATTGCATTACATAACATCGCATATCATGGCATAACATTCCATAACAGCTACATCGAAGACCAGTTTTCTTTTTCTCTCACTGTTTATTTCAGCAGAAATGGCTCTTGAACAGACTGTTAAAGATCTCCAGGCTCAGAATGCTCAATTCCAGGAGATGTTCACCAACTTGGTCCAAGGCCAGAAAGACCTGAAAAATCTCATCACCAGAAAGAAGAAGACCATCGGTATCCTCAACATGGGAAGAAATCACAAGGGTGCAGCTAGGGTGGTCAGCCAGTTCGAACTCTCAGACAAAAGCGGTGAAATTGAGGGAAGAATCAAGAACAGTGAAGGGAGCCGTCATGAGTCTGAAAACGAAGATGAAGACTATGTGAACGAGCGGTATCCTCCTAACAATGACAAGTACAAGCAACTTGAAGACCGTCTGAATACTGTGGAAAATCTGAAAATGTCCGGGCTGAACTTTGATGATCTGAGTCTTATTCCTGATGCGGTAATTCCCCACAAATTCAAAGTTCCTACCTTTTCCAAGTATGATGGCAATGTCTTGCCCGAAGCTACATCTGAAGTCCTATGTTCAAAAGATCCATCCTCATACTGAAGATAGGAAATTATGGATCCATTTCTTTCAAGAGAGTTTATACGGAACTTAGTTGGAGTGGTATTATCGACTAGAGTACCCACATTCATACCGGAATGTCTTAGCGGATGCTTTCTACAAAAGTACCGATACAATCTTGAATTGGCACGCATGCAACTACTGAGAACATGTTTATGGGTCGTGATGAGAAGTTCAAGAATATGTTGAAATGGAGATTTAGCGGTGAGAGTTAACCACCCTTGTCCAATAGGAAGTTGGTTGATATGTTCATGGGAACACTAACAGGGCCCTTCTTCAATCACCTGATTAGAAATTCATCATCCGGATTCACCGAGCTGATATTGATAGGCAAACGTATCGAAGCTGGAATCAAGAGCGGAAAGATTCAGGTAGAGTCATCTTCAAATTCTGCGAAGAGATCTTTTGGTGGTAAGAAATAAGCCAATGATGTGTATGGTCAGAAGAGCCGTGACAAAGTTGACCACACTCAATCTGTGAGGGCAGTTGTGATCTCCAATCCTACACCGCTAGCGTCAGCGAGATAGCAGCGTAGCTAGAACGCGCCACGAAGACAGTTTATGAAGATCAACATGCCGTTGTCACAGGCCTTACAACACATGTTGAAATCAGAGCTGATTACTTTGAGGGATCCTCCTCAACACGTCAATACTTCCTCTCCAAAGTACAGTCCTAACGTAAGGTGTGCATACCACTCCAATAGTCCAACGCACGACACCAACAACTGTTGGGCCCTGAAGAACAAGATCCAAGACATGATTGAAGTAATGGAAATTGAATTCGACCCTCCTGTCGAAACTCCGAATGTGATCAATGCACCAATGCGTGACCATGGTAAAATTTCCAATTTTATTGACAATGACTCCTATGTTTATAATGTGAACAAGATGACTATTCCTTTGATGACTGTTAAGAAAGATTTGCTGCAAGCCAGTGTATTTCCAGGATGCCCTGATAACTGTCATTGGTGTGCATCTGAATCTGACGAATGTGCTTGGTTGAAGAGGTGTATTCAACGTGTGATGGACAACCGAGATGTGCTATTTCTGAAACCACCATCTGTGAATAATCTGTGCGAATACATTTCTAAGAATCTAAAGATTGAAGACATAAGCGAAGCCATACCAGAAGTCTGGGATACCTTGGGGCAGCCAAGCAGAAGGTTTGATTTCATGGTTAAATATACCGCTTCCTAAAGCTACAAGATTCCTATCGAATATGTCAAGGCAACCGGATGGGGAGACGATTTCCCAAAAGACTATGCTGATGTGAACACAATAAGGATCACCTCTGTCGATCTTGCGCCTAGAGTGGCACCTCTCATCATTACCTTTCCCAGACCAATTCCATATTCCTCTAACAAAGCTATACCTTGGAACTATGGAGCTAAAGTTTACTATCATGGCGTCAAGCAAGATCTTTTGACCATTGAAGACATTGCAATTGAAACTACCAATCCTGACATCGAAAACATTACCGGATCAAGCAAGGTAACCCGAACCGGAAGACTATTTTCTCTAGAGATCTCTCCTCCGAAAGATACTTCTACACCAATTCGCATTCCTGCTATCAAACCAGTTCCCGAAGCGAGAGAGAAAGAACCAGTAACTCATCCTGCTCGGACAGAAGTACCAAAGGAAGTTACTAAAGACACCTCCAAACAAGAAATAGAGGAAATTCTGAAGATCATCAAGAAGAGAAACTTCAATGTTGTGGAACAGTTAGGACAAACTCCGTCCAAGATATCGACGCTAGCTTTGCTATTGTGCTCTGAGGCTCATGCTAAAGCCTTAGTAAAGTTTCTGAAGAATGCTCACATACCGTAAGACACTATTGCTGATCAATTCGAAGGTTATATTGCTATCCTGACCGTCAACAATGGTTTGGGTTTCTCTGATGCTGATTTAAATTCTGCCAGAAGGAAACACAACAAAAACTTGCGCATCTCCATTGAATGCAAGGGAAGTAGATTGTCTCACGTATTGGTGGATACTGGTTCTGCTCTGAATGTTTTGCCAAAGAGCGCTTTCGACCGACTTAATGTTGAATAAGTGGTCATGAAGCCCAGTGACATAATCGTAAGAGCTTTTGATGGTTTTAAACGAACAGTACTTGGAGAGCTCGTCCTGCTAGTTAAAGTCGGTTCCCAGACTTTCGACTCCATTTTCTTTGTCATGGATATTCGTCCAGCTTATTCTTGCCTACTTGGATGCCCTTGGATACATAGGGCAGACACTGTTACCTCTACCCTGCATCAGAAGCTGAAGTACCCAGTGAAGGGGAAGATTGTTACAGTATGTGGTAAAGAAGAATATATGGTAAGCCATGTGCAGTCATTCTGGTGCCTCGAAATGGAAGGAGAATTCATTGAAACCCTCTGTCAAGCTTTCGAAGTGGTTCCACGAGTCATGCTTGTTGACTTCCCTGCCACTCCTGAAGTTACTAGAGTTCCACCAAAGATGGCCTCACTAAAAGACGCCAAAATTGCAGTTGAAGAAGAAGGTTGTATTGTTTGGGGTCAGCTCCCCGATCTCCCATTCAAATTTGACAAGACTGGTTTAGGCTTCACTATCAAAGGCCAGAAGGTGATACGCCGCGAACGTGCCGACAAACTTCCTTTCTACATCAACAAAAGCGAATTCCTTGCTATAGAAGATAACGATAGCGACCTCGACATCAACAAATGGATCTTTCCAACTTCAGACGACGGACTCAGCAATTGGAGGACTGAAGATGTCATACCAATCTCCTTTAGACAGGAGTAATTGCTTTTTTGTTTTCTGTTATGCTTTTCGCTTTCATTATGTTCGAACAATAAACTTAAAGCCTATTGCCTTGCCCGGGGCCCCACGGCTCGTTTTTTAGGGTTATTATTGGTCATTCGCATATTTTCATTCAATAAAATCATTGGACTTTTGCATTTAAATAATGTGCTCTTTCTTTTCTTTTACTTTATCACCCTTCAAAAAGCTATGTGTTCTTACACACACCCATATGATACCTATGATTCACTCCGAATCTAAATCGATAACAACTCTGCTATTTCTAAATATGACTTCGATAATCCGATCTACCAAGTCGAAGACGAAGGTGAGGAAGATTTTGAAGTGCCAGGAAAACTTGTCAGACTACTACAACAGGAAGAACAGTTTATACAGCCACACGAGGAGCCAGTTGAGGTTGTGAATCTACATACTGACGAAGACAGAAAGGAAATCAAGATAGGAGCGGGTCTTGAAAACAGTGTCAAAGATATATTGGTCCAGATGTTGTGAGACTATATCAAGATTTTGCTTGGTCCCTACGAAGACATGCAGTTTAGACATTGACATTGTGGTACACTACCAACGAAGAAGGTTTTCTCCTGTGAAGCGGAAGGTTAAATCGTATCGTCTGAGATGTCTGAGAAAATCAAAGCCGAAGTTATGAAACAGTTCAATGCCGGTTTTCTAGATGTTACTTCTTATCCATAATGGGTTACGAACGTGGTGCCCGTACCTAAGAAGGATGGTAAAGTGCGAATATGTGTGGACTACAAAGATCTGAACAGAGCAAGTCCGAAAGACGATTTTCCACTCCCAGATATCGATGTTCTGGTTGATAACACCTCTCAACATAAAGTTTTCTCCTTCATGGACGGTTTCTCCGGTTACAATCAGATCAAAATGGCTCCTAAAGATATGGAAAAGACTATTTTCGTTACACATTGGGGCATATTCTGTTACAAAGTCATGTCGTTCGGGTTGGAGAACATTGGCGCCACATATAAACGTGCCATGGTAGCTTTATTTCATGACATGATTCACCACGAGAAGAGAATCAGTTGGCAGACGCATTAGCTACCATGTCATCTATGTTCAAAGTTAGATGGGACAACGAAGCTCCCCAAATTATCATTGAAAGATTTGACGAACCAGCATACTGTTGTGAACTCGATACCGAAGTGAAACCTTGGTTCTACGAAGTGAAGAGGTATCTCGAAGCCTAGGAATATCCCACAGGGGAATCTGTCAATGACAAGAAGTTCTTAAGAAGATTCGTCTCCAAATTCTTTCTCAGTAACGACATCTTATACAAGCACAATCACGACCTGTGTTTACTCTATTGTGTAGATCAGATAACAACGGAACGAATCATGGAAGAGTTACATGAAGGCACATCTGGTACCCACTCTAGTGGACATACAATGGCTAAAAAGATTCTAAGAGCAGGTTACTATTGGTTCACCATGGAAGCTGATTGTTATCGCTACATCCGATATTGTCATAAATGCCAGATATACGCAGATAAAGTGCATGTACCTCCAGTTCCATTGAATGTTCTGACCGCTCCATGGCCTTTCGCAATGTGGGGCATTGACATGATTGGAGATATCAAACTCACCGCTTCCAATTGACACCATTTAATCCTTGTTGCAATTGACTACTTTACCAAGTGGGTAGAAGCAGCCTCGTTCGCATCTGTTACCAAGAATGTTGTGGCTCGATTCATCAAGTGTAATCTTATTTGTCGGTATGGTGTCCCCGAAAGGATCATCACGGAAAATGGTACCAATCTCAACAACATAATGATCACCGAATTCTGCACGCAGTTCAAGATTAAGCATCACAACTCTTTTCTATATCAGCCAAAAATGAACGGCACAATGGAAGCTGCCAACAAGAATCTCAAAAAGATCATACAAAAGATGACATTGACTTGCAAGGATTGGTATGAGATGTTTCCATTTGCTCTCCACGATTATCGCACTACAGTGTGAACATCTACAGGGGCAACCCCCTTCTCTCTTGTATGTGGTGTGGAAGCAGTCCTGCCAATCGAGGTTCAGATACCCTCAACCAGAGTCCTCTAGGACACAGAATTGGGCGAAGACAAATGGGTCCAGACTCGCCTTCACCATATCAACTTGATCGACGAAAAACGGCTCACAGCCATCTTGCCATGGACAGATCTACCAGAGGCGAATGATCAAAGCATTCAACAAGAAAGTCAAGCACCGAGTCTACCAAGTTGGTGATCTAGTAGTCAAGCGTATCATCCTTCCACAAGGTGATCCCAGGGGAAAATGGACTCCCACCTATGAGGGACCATTTGTAGTTAAAACAGTATTTTCCGGTGGAGCTATGATACTAAGCACTATGGATGGAGAAGACTTCCTACACCCTGTGAACACAGACATAGTCAAAAAATACTACGCATAAACAAGACCCGCTAGGTTGATTGGCCTAGGAAAAAAAAGGGCATCCTGGCGAACCAAAAAAAGGTTTGGGCAAAAGTTAAGGATATACAACAAAATGTACACCCGGCAAGTCAAAAACCTACAAAGGCGGCTTGGGCAAAAAAGGGTATCTTGGTAGGCTGAAAACCCGAAAGGGTGGTCTAGGAAAAAGTTAGGGATTTAAGCGTACGACTATGTCTCGTCCATATCACCAACTTACAAGGCTAAACTACTATCAACTTCAAGATTTGAATGGCGCAAATCAGTTCAATCACTTTCTTCTAACAGCAAAGAGATGAGATAGTCGAAAATATATAAGCAATAGCATAGTTGAAACTTGACGAGATTGTTACCACATAGCTTTACTATTAGTCTCTTGTACAACAAACGGCCTGACTATAGGCCACCTTTCCAAATTCAATGCAAATTTCTTTTCCAATTTCAATTTTTATTGTTTTGATTGCATAAAGTCCAATGATTGCTTTGAATGATTATATGCATCTGACAATAAACATCTGTTCACAAACATATGAAAAGCGAACGAAAAAATAGTAATTACTACAGGCTCTAGGAATTGAGATGACACTAAAGTCACCAATGCATCCCCACAGAGTCACTTTCACAAGAGATACATTCGCATGAGTACCAATCCCCACAGAGACATCGCTCTCGTTACAAAGGCAAATCTTCTCCAACGAAGTACTACATTATCATCACATTGGTCCCCGAGCAGTGATCCTATCAAACTTCATCACATTGGTCCCCGAGCAGTGGTCCTATCAACTTCACCACATTAGTCCTGGAGTAGTGATCCTATCAACTTCATCACATTGGTCCCCGAGCAGTGATCCTATCAAACTTCATCATGTTGGTCCCCGAGCAGTGATCCTATTAAACCTCATCACATTGGTCCCCGAGCAGTGATCCTATCAACTTTATCACGTTGTCCCCAGCAACGTCTATCGACAATGTAATCATCCGCGACAAGATCTACACATAAGATCCCAAGTCGAGCATCTCTCAATCATCATGATAGCACTAATATCTAGACTCGAAACTTGGTCAGATAGTGCATTGGAGGAATCTAAAACATCTCTTATTCCCTAGCTTGGGTTTTCAACAACCCCATCCCTAAGCGGACATCAGAAATCTCCAGCAAAACGTTCCTATCTTCTTCAAGATGGATATATTTTGAAATACCACAACATCTACATTCATACATTACTCATAAAAGTCATAACAAGTGCATGTATCGTAACAACATTGTTCATGACTTTGTCATATACTCGCATGCATCATAATTTGCATAGGACTAACCATATTCTGTCAAGGTTTTATTTCCCTAGCAGGTAAAAGCTATTTTCCAAAATAGAAAGTCAAAGATTAATACTTGAGACAAGACGGGAGAACTATCTGAACGACCATGCAAATTATTCCCAGACAACAGATCAAAGATTAACACCCAAAATAAGACGGGAAAACTATCTACAGCTGTTCATCTCAGAAATAACCAAGACGAAGGTTTATTCTGATTCTCTCTTATTATCAATCGCCCCAGATGGAATCTTAAGCCCATCTCTGATTTCTCTTTCATCCAAAAGACAAATGCAGAGTCTAGCGTACGACTCACTCTCCAACATCAGCTTCTCCAAATGGCATCTCTAAGCCCATTCCAGTGCATCGTCAACTGACGATTCCATTCCATACAACAGCGAGTGCAAATTTTCAAGTGTACTTGAATGTTCAATCATCTTCTACCTACAGGTCACGTAAGGTAAGCATACCAATCTAACCTTTCTGGTACAAGAAAATTGAACAGGGGCAACTGTTATACCCAAATTTTCAAGTGTACTCGAATGTTCAATCATCTTCTACCTACAGGTCACATAAGGCAAGCATACCAATCTAACTTTTATGGTACAAGAAAATTGAACAGGGGTAACTGTTATACCCCAAAATTTGCCCTCCTACTTCTCAAGACAATCCACAACTCCATACTCAAGGATTTCACAAGGGTTGACTAGATAAACCCTCTTCTAAGCAATCCATCCAAGCTAGGGTTCTGCTCCTTTAAAGTTAAGATGGATTTCCAGTGATTTAAGTGATCATCATACCTCATCATTTGCTTCAAAAGGACCACCATATCAAGTTTCAAGCCTTACAAGTCAAATTTGCTCATCCAATTGCTCAGATGGTTGAAAATCTGTTGTATTGGACAAAAGTCAACTATGGTCAACATGCAGTCAAACTTCATAATTTTTGGTCAGCATCAATATTTTGAAGTATTACTCATCATTTGATCAAGGGTTGACCATGATTCATCAAGATAAGTCAACATCTGATCAAAAGTCAAAGTTTCTAAATTGGGGTTCTTCAAACAAAAGTCAACAGAACTTTGACCAGGCATAACTTTCACATACTTTATCAAATTTTTTCCATCAAAGCTCATTTTAAAGGGAATTCAATTATCTACAAATTCATGTCTCACAAGCTTGGGCTGAAAATGCTTCATTTGAAAATTATAGATCTAAACATTACAGGTCCTTTTAAAAAATCAACAAAAAGTCATCTTTTTGAAAAGAAGTGTTCATGAGCATGGAAACTTCAAAGAAGATGAAACCAAAGGGGTTGTCTAGATGACATCTTGAGCTTTCTAAAAAGTCCAAGAACACCTAAAAATGTTAAACATTGAGCAAGATACAAGTTGTGCAAGTTGGGCATTTTTGAGGAGGTGCATAAAGAGGAATAATTGAGAAAATCAAATTTTTTCCAAATGGGCATCACTTTTCTTGGTTAAAACTTGTTTCTAATCACAATTAGAACATCCAATCCCAATGCCACGCCATTGAGTTTTTTATTTTATTTATTTTGATTTTTATTTATTTAAAGTCAATTTAATTAAAATAAAATAGCAAAAAATAAATCAATCAATGCAAGGCTGTATATTTGACATTCTTGAGGTCCAAGATACCTATTAAATGGCCTGAAATTCAAAATTGAGTGATTGGCAAGAGATTGGTACAAGATTGGCAATATTTGATCAAGATTGACAAGATTGGCAAATCAAATATACTCTCATTGAATGAGATATATTTTCTCATCAATGCTCAACCTGAATACATCCTCTATAAATTCAGAGGGCTTTTAAACCCTAAAGGAGAGTTCTTTGCAGTTGGAAGAACCCTAACCAAGCTTGAAAAAACTGTGGCACACAAGCAACTTGCAGCCACAGTTTTAGCTCGATTCAAGCCATTCCAAGCATCCCAACACATTCCTGGGAGTCCTCTGAATCGATCCATCCACTCACCAAGCCTTGAAACATCCAGAATCACGGTTTGCTCTCAAAAACTCAAAATCGATTTCGTTGATTCATGCATTTTTAATATAATTTGATTGAATATTTGTGTTTAGACTGATGTTTGTAAACTTTTTGGATAGTTTGATTTGAGTTTTAGCACAGGAACGAGAATCTGCCATTGCTAGGGTTCATGAGCACGAATTAGGGATTTCCAAAATAGGATAAATTGGACGAAACCAGTGACGCTTTCACACTCACGGGATCAAACCGAGTTGAACCATGATCTCATAACTAATTTATGTTGCGTATTTTTTAATTTTTATTTCTTGCAGGGGTATAGTGACGAAACAGAACCGTGGATAAAAGTTTGAAAATTCAAACGAAGAAGGTGACACCTTGGCGCGTTTTGGTTCCAACTTCTGGACCCCTCAGAAGCGCTACCTCCAGAAGCTCCAGCTTTTGGATCCCAAGAGGAGGCATCACCCCCAGAAGCTCCATCTTCTGGATCCCCAGAGGAGGCATCACCCCTAGAAGCTCCAGCTTTTGGATCCTCTTCAGCAACAGAATCCCCCAGAAGCTCCAGCTTCTGGACGTCCCAGATCCAGAATCTCCAGAAGCCCTAGCTTCTGGACCCTTCCAGCGTCAGAATATCCAGAAGCCCCATCTTTTGGACCCTTCCAACAATAGAACCCCTCGAGCTCCGACACGGGCGTTCTAGAATCTCGAAGCCCTAGCTTACGGACCCTTCGAATCTTGAAGCTCCGACGGACACGCTCAACAGATTTTCACGGAAACTCCGGTTTACGGATACCCAGTCGCCACTCACGAAGGCTTGGCACGGCGCTCCGTCGAGATGCTCGGATGATTTTGTTTTTGTTTTTATTATTTCCTTGCGTTTAAATAATCATTTTAAATAATTAGTAATTAGGTTAAATAATTAGTTTAATTAGGTTTAATTCCACAAATAATTTTCATTAAACCTTTTCTTAATTAAAACTAATTAGAATTAGGCTTTTTACTAAAACCAACCTCTAAAAAACCAAAAAATATATTTTTCTATTATTCCGCATTTTAAATTCTAGAAAGGTTGTATAGGTTGCAAATTTTTATCATGTAATAGCGTAGGACCTTTACATTTCTGCCTTTACTTTTTGCACTCGCATATTATGTATCTGCCCCTAAGCCATGTAATAGCGTAGGACCTTTACATTTTCGCAATTTATTTTCCGACCTATTAACTGCTAGTAATTAGGCGTGTATGGCAAGATTAAAAACAACATAAATCACTTCTAATCATAAGATAAAATATTTGAATACAACACAAAATTCACACTTGCACCCACCATAGGGTATCATCTCTCGTTGCCTTACAAATAATGGTCATGTCCCTCGAACGTAGGGATATCTTAACACATTTGCCTACAATATATCCTCATAGTCCCTTCAGCTTAAAAGATCATAGTCCCTCGATGTTGCTTACGAATATATAAGTCTCTTTTGCTTGCTCAATCAAAATATTTTTCTACACCTCACACTTTCAAAAACATTTTCAAACACTTTGTATACATTCCAGCCTGAATCATTACAAAGACAAAACATTTCCAAACACTTCGTATACATTCCGGCGTGAATCATTACGAAGTCAAACCGAAATGACTCTTTTCAAAAACATCTTTTCAAACACACACAAAAAAGAAATTAAAGTGAGCTAAGCAATTAAGAGCCCGTAGATAACTACGGATGGAAAGGGTGCTAACACCTTCCCTTTCATAACTGCCTCCCTTACTCAGAATCTAACGAAGGTCTTTTCCTATTCTTTTTTCCTTCCCTTAATTGGATAAAAGAAAAGTCGGTGGCGACTCTTGCTATCTGCAACATTTGCGATCAGACGCAAAACAAACAAGTCAGTTCTCCCACCGTGTTACACTGGTGCATTACATGATCCGAACGACATTCATCGATAAGCGAACGTACCATAAGGGAATCTGAATGTAGTCTTTTCTTGGTCATCAGGATGGATGGGAATTTGAAATAATCCTGAATAACCGTCCAAATAACAATAGTAGGAATGCTTAGCCAATCTGTCAAGCATGGGGTAAATTAAGGTAGAGGCAAATGGTCCTTACGAGTGGATTTATTTAGTTTCCTATAGTAAATGCACATTCGGATCCCTCACGACTCTTTCTGCTATATGTTCTCCAACTTTATTTGTCGTGACTTTGATTCCTCCCTATTTGGGTAATCAATGGAGTGGACTGACCCAATGACTATCAGAGATCGAATATATGATTCCTGCATTCAGAAGTTTGGCTACTTCGTCCTTTACTACAGTGCTCAGAATCAGATTAATTCTTTTCTGATGTTCTCTATATGTCTTCTGATCATCTTCGGCATGATCACGATGCATGCAGATGAAAGGACTTATTCCTTTGATATCAGTAATGTTGTATCCTAAAGTGGATGGATATTTTCGTAAAACATGTAACAGTTTTTCCGTCTCGAGTTGTCCTAATACTACATTAACTATCATTGGTTTTCTGAGTTCAGAATCTAGGAATTCGTATCTTAGGGTTTTGGGTAAAACATTAAGTTCCCAATCGGGTTTCTTTGGACAGGGCATATGAATTGGTGTCAGTTCTAGACATTCACTTAAATTGTCATTACGATATTTGGGACACCAATTATCATCTTCAGAAATCAGGGGCGTTGGAATTAGGTTCCTTTACTGACTCCATCTCTTTGACACATTCGTCTATTACGTCTAAAAGATAGCACATATCATTGATAGTTGGGTCTTGTAGGAATTGTGTCAAGATGAATTCAACTTTTTCTTCTCCAACTTCAAAGGTTAGTTTTCCTTTCTTAACATCTATTATGGCTCCGGCAGTGGCCAAAAATGGTCTTCCCAAAATGATAGGGGTGACACTATCTTCTCTAATGTCCATAATGACGAAATCCGTAGGG
This sequence comes from Vicia sativa, assembly GCA_021764765.1. Classification (NCBI taxonomy): domain Eukaryota; kingdom Viridiplantae; phylum Streptophyta; class Magnoliopsida; order Fabales; family Fabaceae; genus Vicia; species Vicia sativa. Next base: position 148,200,653 of record CM038796.1, read on the forward strand.
ATGTAGAATTAAACTATTCATACTCAAGGATTCCTATGGGGTATTTGACTGAACGATCTGCTAGTTGTACTAACATCTTAGTCGGTCTTAATTCTCCCATGTCAAGCTTCTTAGATATCGACAGGGGCATCACATCAATACTAACACCTAAGTCATATACAACCTTGTTTATGACAAACTTACCTATGTTACAGGGGATAGAGAAGCTTCTGAGATCCTTCAGCTTTTGCGGCATTTTATTTTGAATAATGGCGCTACACTCAGTGATGAGTGTAAATGTCTCGTTATCCTCTATCTTCTTCTTGTTAGATAAGATTTATTTAAGAAACTTAACGTATGAGGGCATCTGAGTAATAGCTTCTATGAAAGGTATTGTGATATTTGTATGTTTCAGAAGTTCCACAAATTTCTTGAATTGCCCCGCGCTTCTAGGTTGAGTGAGTCTTTGAGGATAAGGGATTGGTGGTTTGTAAGATGGCAGAGGAACATAGGATTTTTCCTTTTCTACCGTCTCTCCATCACCTATCTTCTCTTTCTCTTTTGGATCGCTTTCTTTCTCAGTTGTTTTTCCAGAGCTTTGGGACATGGCTGGATTCTTAGTTCTAGGGTCCTCTGGTCTGTCGTATTCAGTTTCACTTTGCAGTATAATATCATGAGCACGTCCTTTCAGATTTGGTTGAGGTTGACCTGGAAATGTACTGGCAGGTGCAGCAGTGGGAGCTTGTTGTTGGGCCACTTGTGAAATTTGGGTTTCTAACATCTTGTTATGTGTGGCTAAAGCATCTACCTTATTCACTAACTATTTGATTTACTCGCTGGTGTGAATATTTTGGTTTAGGAGCTCCTTGTTGGTTTGAGCTTGAGTAGCTATAAAAATTTCCATCATCAGCTCGAGGTTAGACTTCCTAGGCACGTTAGGAGTGGCTACAGGTGCTTTTTGATATCCAGGTGGTACTGCTGGTGCTTGTCCAGGCGCATACAACACATTGATATTCTTATATGAGAAATTTGGATGATTCTTCCATCCAGGGTTATATGTGTTCGAGTAAGGATTTCCTTAAGCGTAATGCACTTGGTCAGTGGGAGTTCTTGCTAAGAGTTGACATTCAGCAGCAGCATGTCCAGGTACTCCGCACATCTCGTATTTAGGAGTTATGGCAGCCACGGTGGCTGGAGGTACTGTGGTTAGGCTTTCTATATTCTGGGCGAGAGCATCCACTTTGGCATGCACACTATCAAGAATACTGATCTCGTACATACCACCCTTCTTCGGTGCTTTCTCTCCAGGAGCTTTCTCTACTTGACCTCTTTCACTTCCCCACTAGTAGTGGTTTTGGGCCATACTCTCTATGAGTGCATAAGTTGCGACATAGGATTTATTCATAAGCGCGCCACCCATGGCAGCGTTTATCGTTAATCTCGTATTATATAGGAGACCATTGTAGAAGGTATGGATAATTAACAATTCTTCTAACCCATGATGTGGACAAAGCCTCAACATGTCTTTATATCTTTCCCAAGCGTCGAAAAGAGACTCGTTGTCTTTTTGTTGAAAATCGCTTATTTGGGATCTCAACATAGTTGTCTTACTTGGTGGGAAATATCGTGCAAGGAAGACCTTCTTCAACTCATTCCAGGAGGTAACTGAGTTAGCTGGTAGAGATTGGATCCAAGCTCGGGCTCTATCTCTTAATGAAAAAGGGAAAAGACGAAGTCTTATCGCGTCTTGACTGACCCCATTTGCTTTAACTGTATCTGCATATTGCAGAAACATGGATATGTGTAGATTAGGGTCGTCCATTGATCCACCAGAAAAATAGTTATGTTGTACAGCGGACAACAGAGATGGTTTGAGTTCAAAGTTGTTAGCCTCTGTGGATGGAGCAACAATGCTCTTGTGTGGTTCCTCCTGCGAAGGAATATCATAAGATTTGAGTGGACGTGGTTGATCACCCATGTCTGGTTCTCCAACTGGTTCGGCAGAAATAGAAGATTGAGAAGAGAGTTGATTGGTACGAGGTACTCGTACGTGGCGTCTTCTAATGATAGAGCGCTCAGGTTTGGGAATTGGTAGCACTAAGTCTTCGCTTCTAGAGTGAGTACTTGGCATACAATCGGGAATGGTGACTTAGTCTCTACAACATAACTTTAAGAGTTACAATATCAACTTCTTAGTCCCCGGCAACGGCGCCAAAAAATTGATCACGACTTTATACGTCTTATAGAATCTAGACCGCAAGTATACAGTCCTATCGCGTGTAGTATTAAAGATTATCGAATCCCAGGGGACTGTTGATTTACCATTATCTTAGGTTACTACGTAAATCTAAGGCTAATAATATAGATAATGTTTGGTTTTAGGGAATCCAACTGATTAAGATCTAGTTTAGATTCAGAAGGAAAGTATCGGTATGTAATGTTTGGGATTAGGGATTTAGCAACTCATTGACTTAAGTTATATTATCAAAACGTGTTTCAGTAGGAAATACTTGTTTAAAAATCCTCTTCTCACACTCTCATGTTTATTGATTCAGATCTTATAATCAAACCTAAGTGAGTGCTCTCGCTATTTCAATTAGAGTTTAAAAATAGTTTTTGAAAATAAATAAAACCTAATCAACTGAAAAGCGCTCTCGCTGTATTTTAAGTTGATGCTCAATTACTAATGTGCAGTTAAAATCTCAAACTCTCGCTTTATTGATCCTAACTTCTAATCTGTACTTTACTCTCGTAACAAAACAGTCACATTAAGAACTAGTAATTGAAACCAAAAAATTAATCTTTTTTAAAACGGATTAAATCGAATGGCGTTGCTAAACCCCGTTGGCTATGTGATCCTACATACCGATAACTAAATTTAGCCTAGCCTGTTAAACGATTCAGCTATAGCGCAACAGTGATAAATAGACAGTTCAGATAAAACATGCATTGCGGATAAATCAGGCATATAATAGATAAACAATTAATTTAGCCAATAAATAAATAAATGAACAATTAAATAAACCAATAAATAATTTAATTAAAATAAACCTGAAAATAAAAGGCGAAATATTTGGCAAGCTCCAGGAGTCTCCCACAAGTCGGTGATATCTGCCCTTCGTTGTCCGAAAATTCAAAAGCGATGAAAGAAATAAAAAGGCGCAACTCTAACGTAAGGTTAGAATTGGAAAAGGTTCGCAGCAATCCCCGATGTGGAAATTGCTACGAGAAAAGAAAGACATAACTAATAAATCGAAACTAGAAATTAAATGAAATCGAAATAAAATTAAAAGCGGAAAGTAAAAGCGGCGATAACGATATAAAATTGTAGAAGAAAATTCGGTGTGTGAAATGAAATATGACAACCTATTTATAGAGGTAGTGGTACACTTGGAAGCGGAGCTTTTGAGATTTTCTTGCCTCCTATTTCTCCTCCGTGGCGGTCTTTATGATGCTACAGTCACATAACGTGTCGGAACAACTTGCCTTAGTGAGGAAGCTTAGTCACAGTCCGTGTGAGTCGCTAAGGTTTCTTTGAAGGGTGTAGCGGTCGGTACCCTTGGGCAGTGAGCACGTGGAGTGGGTTGGGCCTGCTTCCTTAATTCATTTTTCCTTTTTGCTTCTTTCACACCCCCTATTTCTTATCATACACCACACACTTCAATAAATGCTTTTATTTTATGGACTTTGAGTGTGATTTATCCGTCTTTTCTCGACTTTTTTCGTACTTGCCTTATAATTGGTAAAAACCTAAAAACATAGAAAATACCAGCATAATACGAATAAAGAGTAATTTAATTAATTAAAATACGGATAAAAATCATATAAGTCGATCCAAATAATCGATACGTTTTCGTGTTATCATCAGGGTATTCTCGAGCCTCGAGATACCTCTTCACCTTGTAGAACCAAGGCTTCTCTTCTACTCCTTCAGTATCGAGTTCACAACAATACGTTCGTTTGTCTAACCTTTCAATAGTAATTCGGGGGGGCTTTGTTGTCCCATCTGACTTTGAACATGGATGACATGGTAGCTAACGTCATAGCTGATTCTCTTCTTGGGAATATGCTCAAAGGTTCTGCAGTAAGTGATCGAGGCACATGTTCTCGATATGGAATGAGATTCGGATGCTTCATGTCTCATTTTCCCTTAATTTGTCTGATCACCAAGGTCGAGTCTCCATATACTTGCAGGAATTTGATCCTCAAATAAATAGCAACTTTGATACCCATGTTGCATGCCTCGTATTCGGCCATATTGTTGGTGCATTTGAAACATAATCGGGAGGTGAAAAGTGTATGGCCACCATTAGGAGAGATAATTACGACACCAATACCATTTCCAAGTACGTTAGAAGCTCCATCAAAAACCATGGTCCATCAGGATCCTGGCTCAGGCCCTTTGCCTGGTCCAGGTTCTTCATAATCAGTGACTAGCATAATGTTTTTGTCTTGGAATTCAAAATGCATAGACTGGTAGTCATCTATGGCCTGATGAGCCAAATGATCGCTACTACACTTCCTTGATTGCCTTACGAATACTGTATTGAATGTCGTATTCTTTCAAGATCATTTTCCATCTTGCTATTCTTCTGGGGAGAGCATATTTCTCAAATATGTATTTAATTGGATCCATTTTAGAGATCAATAAGGTAGTATGAGTCAAAATATCTGTCTTAGTCGACGAGACCAAAAGCCACGCAAGTTTTCTCGAGCAGAGTATCTTGTTTCACAATCGATAAACTTTTGCTAAGGTAGTATATTGCATACTCTTTTCAACTAGGCTCTTCATGTTTCCCCAACACACACCATTGAATTCTCTAACATTGTTAAGTACATGATTAGAGTCTTCCTTTAGCGGTGGCATCGAATGGGAGGTTCTTGGAGGTACTATTTGATTTTGTCAAAGCTATCGAAAATCTCCGTTCCATTCCACTACTTGATCATTCTTCAGTAGTTTGAAGATTGGCTCACAAGTAGTAGTCAAATGTGCAATAAATATGGCAATGTAGTTCAGACGTCCTAGGAAACCTCTGACTTCCTTCTCGGTGCAGGGTGCCAACATTTCTTGAATAGCTTTAACCTTGGCGGGGTCAACCTCAGTACCTTTACCACTGATGATAAAACCTAAGAGTTTACCGGATCTGACTCCAAAGGTACACTTATTTGGATTCAATCTCAACTTGTATTTCTTTAATCTATCAAACAGCTAACGCATATGGTCAAGATGTTCTTCTTCAGTTTGTGATTGAGCTATCATGTTGTCGATGTAGACCTATATCTCGTGATAGATCATGTCATAGAATAAAGCTACCATAGCACGCTGATATGTTGCGCCCTCATTCTTCAGTCTGAATGACATGACCTTGTAATAGAAAGTACCCCACTGTGTGACGAAAGTAGTTTTCTCCATATCTTCGGGAGCCATCTTTATTTGATTGTAAGCTGAGAAACCATCCATGAAAGAGAAAACCTTGTGTTGAGCGGTGTTGTCGACCAGGACATCGATGTGTGGAAGCGGAAAATCATCTTTTGGGATCGCCTTATTCATATCTCGGTAGTCTACGCACATATGGACCTTGCCATCTTTCTTAGGTATTGGTACCACGTTCGCAACCCATTGTGGATAAAAGTGACTAAAAACCCACGTTGAACTGCTTCATGACTCCGGCTTTAATTTTCTTAGACATCTCAGGACGCATACGGAGAACCTTATACTTTACAGGAGGAAAACCTTATTTCGTTGGTAATCGGTGCACCACAATGTCAATATCTAACCCTGGAATGTCTTCGTAGGACCAAGCAAAAATATCAATGTAATCTTGCAACATTTGGATAAATCTTCCTTTAACACTGTTCTCAAGACCAGCTCCTATCTTGATTTCTTTTCTGTCTTTGTTGGTACCTAAATTCACAACCTCGACCGACTCTTCATGTGGTTGTATAGCCCTTTCTTCTTGTTGTAATGTCGAAAAGTTCTCCGGCACTTCACAATCTTCCTCGCCTCGTCTTATTTCGCTAGATCGGATTATTAAAGTCATATTTAGCAATATGAGTCATTATCAATGGGATCAAGTGGATATGGATATGCAGTTCATTATGTGGGTGTGTGTAAGAACATATAACTATATTTTTTTGAAAATGTAAAGTAAAAGAAATAACAGGGAGCGCAAAAGTCCAATGATTTATTGAATGAAAACATGTAAATGACAGATAACAACCCTCACAAGCGAGCCATCGTGCCCGGTGAGGAACTAGGCTTAAACTCTTATTGTTGAATTACATAAAACTCTAAAAGCATAAAAATAGAAAAGTAATTACTCTTGACTAAAGGAGATTGGCATAACGTCCATTCTTGATGTCAAAGTCACTATTATCTTCTATAGCATGAAATCCATCTTTATTGATGTGGAACAGAGGTCCACCCGCACGTTCGTGACATATCATCTTCTGACCTTTGGAAGTGAAGCCTAGACCAAACTTATCGGATTTGAATGGGAAATCGGGAAATTGAACCCAAACAGTACAACCTCTTTCTTCAACTAAAGCCTTTGCGTCTTTTAGCGAGGCCATCTGTAATACGATGGGAGAATTGACTTGTTTGTTTTACGTTTTATCGCAAATGTTGCGGATAGCAAGAGTCGCCACCGACTTTTCTTTTATCCAATTAAGGGAAGGTGAAAAGAACAGGAAAAGACCTTCGTTAGATTCTGAGTACATGAGGCAGTTATGAAAAGGGAAGGTGTTAGCACCCTTTCCATCCGTAGTTATCTATGGGCTCTTAATTGCTTAGCTCACATTACAAATTGCTTTTTGTATGTGTGTGTTTGAAAATGTTTTGAAAAGGCATTTCGCTTTGACTTCGTAATGATTCTCGCTGGAATGTATACGAAGTGTTTGGAAATATTTTATTTTGGAAAAAAAGACTTTGTAATGATTCACACTGGAATGTATACAAAGTGTTTTGAAAAAGATTTTGAAATGTGTGAGGTGTAGAAAATATTTTGATTGAGCAAACAAAAGAGACTTATTTACCTATTCAGAACGGTCGTTTTCATGTTATTTTGCTTTCCTTTAGAAATAAGGCTATCCATACCATTGGTTGATAGGTAACCTTATTCGATGGATGTAAAGGGACATTCGAAGGGACATCGAATGGTCATAGAAGGCAACATGTAGGGATACCTTAGCATATTCGTAATCATCACTTTTGTGAACAACAATCGAGGACTAGATCATATGTTCGTAGGCAACATCGAGGGTCATCGAGGGACTATGATCTTTGTATTGAAGGGATTATGATGATATGTTTGTCAGCGTCTTAGCTAAGATATCCCTACGTTCGAGGGACATGACCATTATTTGGAAGGCAACAAGAGAGGATAACCTAAGGTGGGTGCATGTGTGAAGAGTGGATTATGTTTAGATATTTTATCTTGATTATTAGTGATCTAGATTGATTGAGTTAATCTTGCCATACACGCCTAATTACTAGCAGTTAATATGTGCAGAAAGTAAATTGCGGAAATGTAAAGTGCGGAAAGTAAAGGTCCTACGCTATTACATGGCTTTAGGGAAGTTACATAATAGAGGTGCGGAAAGTAAAGCCAGAAAATAAAATCCTACGTTATTACAAAAATATCCTTGCGACCTATACATCGATTTCTAATATTTAAATTGCGAAATAAAAGAAATAAATTGTAGAAGAAATGTCTAACAGCAAAAGAAAATGTCTAACCCTAATTGTGAAAGAAAAACATTTTTTTTATTTTCCTTGGATTGATTTTAATTTATAAAAACCTAATTCTAGATTAATTATTTTAATTAATTATGAAAAATAATTTAAATTATGAAAAAAAATAAACTATTTTTATAAAAAAAAATTAATTAAATGTTTAATTAACCTAAATCTGAAATTAAAATGTTTTTTTGTGATTTTTTAAAATAGTTAAATTAATTTTGCAAGGAAATTAAACCAAATTAAAAAAAGAAAATGTTAGAAGAGTTTCAAGAGGAAAAGTGGTAAAAAACTTGGATTCGGTCCCTGCAAGGCTTGAACCCGTATCCTGGAGGTCATGGGTTTAAAACTTTACCACTTAGCCATGCTGCATGTGTTGTTAGAACACGCCTCCAATTGTTTTTATGCGATCCTGCAAAAAATCAGAAATTTTGAAAAAACAGCAAAAGGTGGGACTCGAACCCACGACCTGAGGAAGAGAGAGACATAGCGCGCGCATAGGAGACTGTTGGGGCGATGATACATCCATTCATTTGGATGCATGAATTAATATATCGTGATATTAATTCTTGATTTGAGTTTTAATAAAACACACGCGTGGGACCGGGACTATCATGCAAGCCAATCGGAAGGGTGGGAGTTACCACGCGTTTAAATCTGAGTCAAAGGAAGTCAACGTCGGAGTTAAACTCGGTCGTCTTCTTAAATCAAGCAACGATTCCTGAACTTACAAAAATCAATCAAATAACAAAAAGCCTAGATCGATGGTATTGGACCTGCGATCATGATGGTAAGTTAGTTTGTCCTAAAGCGCTTATATCGTGGAATCTAAAACTTCATCAAACTCGTTGCCTAACAATGGCGTTTGGTGATTTATACGTCAAAACTTGCAAACGATGGATCAAACCTACTCTAATAAACCTCATGAACACATTAGTATGGTTAAATTCTATTGAAACAAGATAAAATGCAAAATACGAATTCAAGAAAAATATGAAAATGGATGCTCATGGATGGCATGATTCATAGACATTTGGCCATGGCTATTGACCTGTACTTACTCTATCACACCTCAGGAGCACGATGGAGTGCTTGAAAGTGACTGAAAGTGGCTGGAAAATAGGATACGAGTTTGCCAACTTCTTGGAATTTTTGAGAGTTTTTGGGTTGCTGTTTGAGGCTAGGTTTTCGTCTTTGAGGCTTGTGAGTGTGTCATGTATATATAGAGGAAGAAATTAGGTCAAGAGTTATGTCAAAATATCTTGCTTTGATTGGAAAATATTTGATTGAAGAATCAAATAAAATATTTCCAAAAATGTGTCAATCTTCATGCCAGACATGTTTTCCACGTAATTGCCAGCTATTTGGGCTTGCTTGGACCTCAAGAATGTAAGAAAATCAACCTTGCACTTAATGTTTAGATTTTATATCTTTTATTTTAATTAAATTGGTTTTAAATGAATAAAAATCCAAAATAAATAAAAATAAAAGATAAAAAATGTGGCCTTGGGCTTGGAGGTTCTAATTAAGATAAGAAACAAGTTTGAACCAAGAAAAGTTAGGCCCATTTAGAAAAAAAATTGGTTTTTTCAAGTATTTCTCTTCATGCACCTCCTAAAAAATGTTCGACTTGTACAACTATTATCTTGCTCAATTTTCAACATTTTTGGGTGTTCTTGGACTTTTTAGAAAGCTCAAGATGTCCTCTAAACAACCCTTTTGGTTTAATCTTCATTTAAGTTTCCACGCTCATGAACACTTCTTTACAAAAAAGATGACTTTTCGTTGACTTTTAAAAGGACCTGTAATATTTTGATCCATAACATCCAAATGAAGCATTTCTAGCCAAAGCATGTGAGACATGAAGTTGTAGAGAATGGAATTCCATTCTAAATGAACTTTGGTGGAAAAATTTCTGATAAAGTATGTGAATGTTATGCTTGGTCAAAGTTCTGTTGACTTTTATCTGAAAAAATCCTAATTTTGAAACTTTGAGTTTTGATCAAATCTTGACTTTTCTTGATGAATCATGATCAACCCTTGATCAAATGATGAATATTACTTCAAAATATTGATGTTGACAAAAAATTATGAAGTTTGATTGTATGTTGACCACAATTGACTTTTTGTCCAATATAGTTGATTTTCAACCATCTAAGCAATTGGATGAGCAAATTTGACTTGTAAGGCTTGAAACTTGACATGGTGATCCATTGAAGCATATGATGAGGTATGATTACCACTTTAAGTATTAGAAACCCATCTTGACTTGAGAATAGCAAAACCCTAGTTTGGACTGATTGCTTAGAAGAGGGTTTGTCTGGTCAACTCTTGTGAAATCCTTGAGTATGGAGTTGTGAATTGTCTTGAGAAGTGGGAGGGAAAATTTTGGGGTATAACAGTTGCCCCTATTTAATCTTCTTGTACCGGAAGGGTTAGTTTGGTATGCTTGCCTTTTGTGACCTGAAGGTTGAAGATGATTGAACACTCGAGTACACTTAAAAATTTGCATTCTTTGTTGCATGGAATGGGATCGTCAATTGATAATGCGCTGGAATGGGTTTATAGATGCCATTTGGAGAAGCTGATGCTGAAGAGTGAGTCGTATGCTAGACTTTGCATTCGTCTTTTGGATGAGAGAAATATCAGAGATGGGCTTAAGGATGCCATCCAGGGTGATGAAGATGCGTAGTCGGAATGGGCTTAAAGATGCCATCCGGGGCGGTTGATAATAAGAGAGAGTTAGAATAAACCTTCGTCTTGGATATTTCTGAGATGAATAGTTGTCAACATGCAGATAGTTTTCCCGTCTTATTTCGGGTGTTAATCCTTGACCTTTTGTTTGGAAATATTTTGCATGGTCGTTCAGATAGTTCTCCCGTCTTGCTTCGGGTATTAATCTTTGACCTTCCGTTTGGAAAATAGCTTTTACCTGCTGGGGAAATAAATCTTGATAGGATATGGTTAGTTCTATGCAGATTATGATGCATGCGAGCATATGACAATGTTATTATTTTTTATGAATAATGTATGAATGTAGATGTTGTGATATTCCAAAACATATCCATCTTGAAGAATATAGGAACGTTCTACTGGAGATCTTTGATTTCTGCTTGGGGATGAAGTTGTTGAAAACCCTGACTAGGGAATAAGAGAGATGCGAATTTCTCTGATGCACTATCTGACCAAGTTTCAAGTCAGGATATTGCTGCTGTTGGGGAATGATGACCTGTTACTACTTGGAGACTGATGTAATGTGATGTGTTACTGCTTGGAGACTGATGTAACGTGATGACTTGAGAATGTGATGAAGTTTGATAGAATCACTGCTCGGGAACTAACGTGATGAAGATGAGGATCACTGCTCGGGGACTAACGTGATGAAGATGAGGATCACTGCTCGGGGACTAATGTGATGAAGATGAGGATCACTGCTTGGGGACTAACGTGATGATGCTGAAGTTGATGAAGCTAATAAGATCACTGCTCGGGGACTAACGTGATGAGGTTGAAGCCGATAAAGCTGATAGGATCATTGCTCGGGGATTAACGTGATGATGTTGAAGCTGATAAAGCTGATAGGATCACTCTCTCGGGGACTAACATGATGAGGTTGAAGCCGATAAAGCTGATAGGATCACTGCTCGGGGACTAACGTGATGAAGATGAATTGTTCGAACACTATTGGGAGGAGATGATGATGTAATACTTCGTTGGAGAAGATTTGTCTTTGTAGGGAGAGCGATGGCTCTGTGAGGATTGTAGAAATGATCATGTGGAGGTATTTCTTGTGAAAGTGACTCTGTGGGGATGTATTGGTGACTTTAGTCGTCATCTCAATTCCTAGAGCACTAGTAATTCTTTTTACATTAAGCTTTTCGTATGTTTGTGAACAAATGTTTATTGTCGGATGCATATAATCATTCAAAGCAATCATTGGACTTTATGCAAATAAAACAATAAAATTGGAACTAGAAAAGAGAATTTGCATTAAAAAGTGGCCTATAGTCGGGAAGTTTGTATACAAAAACAAATATCCTAGTAAGAGGAAATTTCCAGAATAGTAAAAAGCTATGTGGAAACAATCTTGTCGAGTTTCAACTATACTATTGCTCATATATTTTCGACTATCTCATCTCCTTGTTGTCAGAAGAAAGTGATTGAACTGATTTGCGCCATTCAAATCTTGAAGCTGATAGTGGTGTAGTCTGTAAGTAGGTGATCTAGATGAGACATAGTTGTACGCTTAAATCCCTAACTTTTTCCTAGACCTCCCCTTCGGGTTTTTAGTCTACCGTCATACCCTTTTTGCCCAAGCCGCCTTTTCAGGTTTTCGACTTGTCGGGTGTACATTTTTTTTTATATATCCTTAACTTTTGCCCGAACCTTTTAGGTTCGCCAGGATGTCCTTATTTTTGCCTAGGCCAGTCAACCTAGCGGTTCTCATTTATGCGTAGTATTTTTGACTATATGCTGCGTTCACGAGGATGCGGAAGTCTTCTCCGTCCATAGTGCTTAGTATCATAGCTCCATGGAAAATACAGACTTTGACTACAAATGGTCCCTCATAGGTGGGAGTCCATTTGTGACACCCAAAAATTCAATTATTAAATAATTAAAATTTTAATTATGAATTTAATTAGAAGTTTAATTATTGGTATTTTTGAATTATTGGATTTAATTAGTTAATTAAATAAATAGAAGTGTTGGGGTGTGAAGTTAAATTGGAGGGTGTGTGGAGAAAAACACTCTAATTATTCTAATTGTTTTATTTCTATTATTTGGAATAATAAAAAAGGATAAATAAAGGAAAAGGGAAAAAGAGAAGGAATTGGAGGTTTTCATCATACGTACATTTGAGAAGAGAAGAGAAAGAGGGAAAAAGCCAAGGCGTCGGAATTCGAAGAATCATCGCAAGGTAAGGGGTGATTTTGTCTAGTTAATCTGCCTTATAGATTTTGATAATCAATAGGATGGAATAATACGTTAGGAATCTCGAATTAGAATTTTCTAGGTTATGCCCTAATGATGTGATCCGACGTAAAAACCCCAATTGAAATTCATAGGAATGGTTACTATGTGTAGGTTGATTTGTGGATTAATTAGGGAGTGTAATTCTATTGTTAATTGGATGTGAAAATACATAAATTTTACTGCTTCTATTGTACTGTGGTTGTTGGTGATGAATGGTATCTATTGGAATTACATAACAGTGGAAAAACCAGGTTTTTGGGTGAAAATATGCAGCATGAGTCGACCCAAGAGGTTATGTGTCAATACAAGCTGCGTTGATTTAAGAAAATAGAAGTTGGAGAACTGCTTGCATCGACACATACAGCCTTATGTCGATTCATGGGGCATTTTGGGAGTTTTGCATCGACACGAGGGTTATGTATCGACACAAGAGAGTTTTGTATTGACACAAAAGGAGCTTGTGTCGACTCATACTGAAGAAAAACAAAAAAATGGAATTTTGCATAACGTATGAGTCGACTCATACGAAGCTTGTGTCGACACAAGCTGGTTTTGTAATGATACATAGGCTTATGTATCGACCCATGTTGGAAAGAAATGAACAAATACTTTTGAAAACTGTTTTGGTCGTATCTTTGCGACCGTAACTCTGATTTAGTCGTAGTTGGAACCGTTGGAAAGCTGGAAGTATGTACTATCCTATAAAAACATTGTTAAAACCTAGTAAGGAATCTTGTTGGGTTAATATGACTTTTCATATGAGGAATTCATTGTTATTCGTGGTTGTTCGTCGTTGACGTTGTAAATACTTGATAGATGTTAATATCATGTGTTGTGATTGATGTTGTATATGCATGATTATCTTTGTCTGTTTGTTGGTGTTGGCCATGTATGGAATGATATTGTGATATCATATTCCTTATTTGAATGTTGCATGCTTTTGTTGTGCATGCATATGCATTCTGGTGGTGGTTAATTCCCATTGTGTGGAATTGGAGCTGCAAAGCCAATACCCGTACCCAGTGGTGAGGCTAAATTCGTGTCCCAGTGGTGTATGGTGAATCGTTGATTAACACTGTTTCCGGGGTGTAAACGAAGTAGAGTGTGAATTGAGTCTGCATTGCATATGGAGTTATAACATGATAGGATGGTTTCTAGTGTTATAATTTCATTGTTGTTGTTATCATGCATATTGATCTGTGTGAATTGTAATTATGTACTACAATCTGATTATGCTAATGAGGGTGAAATAATGTATTGAACTGTTTTATTGTTTTTAGAAACGTATAATGCATTTTAATTATTGATGAAATCTCACCCTTACTTTTATGATGTCAGATTGAAGTGTTAGCCGCTTAGGAGATGGTGAGGATAGCTTGAGCTGTGCTATTTAGTTTATCTGCGAGTCAGTGTCATGCTCTGGTAGTTGTAACACTGGGGAACGATTGTTTTGGAATTATAGTTTTGAACTTTGTTTTCTTTTGGTTTATGTTGGAATAATTATGAGTTGAATTAATTCTGGATTTTATGCTATTTTCCGTTGTGTAGAACATATTATAGGTTTTGAACTATTTTAATAAAGTTCTTCAGTAAAGCATGACATTTTAAATGAGATTTTGTATTTTAATAAATTGTAATGCCCTTTCGTTTATGTTAACTCTGATTTAATTGCTAATTCGTGGGGTAATTTAGAACGGGTGTTACACATTTGCCCCTGGGATCACCTTGTGGAAGAATGATGCGTTTGACTACTAGATCACTGACTTGATAGACTCGATGCTTGACTTTTTATTGAATGCTCGATCATTAAACTGGTATATTTGTCCATGGCGGATGGCTGCGAGCCGTTTTCATCGATCAAGTTGATCTGGTCGGCGAGTTTGGACCATTCGTCTTCGCCTAACTCTGCGTCCTAGAGTACTATGGTTGAGGTATCGAACCTCGATGGGTGGGGCGCTTCCATACCATATACAAGAGAAGGGGTTGTCCACAGCAGATGTTCGTCTTTGTGCGATAACCGTCGAGCAAATGGAAACATCTCATGCCAATCCTTATAGGTCATTGTCATCTTCTATATGATCTTCTTGAGATTTTGTTGGCGGTTTCAACTGCTGTTTCATTTTGGCCGATATGGAGAAGAGTTATGATGCTTAATCTTGAACTCCGTGCAGAGTTCGGTGATCATTTGTTATTGATATTGGTACCATTATGCGTGTTAATCTGTCAAGGGCGCCATATCGATAGATAAGATTATGCTTGATGAATTGAGCCACAACATTCTTGGTAACAGATGCGGACGAGGCTGCTTTTACCCATTTGGTGAAGTAATCAACGTCAATAAGGATGAAACTATGTCCATTGGAGGTGGTGGGTTTGATCTCTCCAATCATGTCAATGCCCCACATTGCGAAAGGCCATAGAGCGGTTAGAACATTCAATGAAACTGGAGGTATGTGCATTTTATCCGCGTATATCTAGCATTTATGACAAGATCGAACATAGCGGTAACAACCAGCTTCCATGGTGGACCAATAGTAACCTGCTTTTAGAATATTTTTACCATTATATGTCCACTGGAGTGGGTACCGAATGCGCCTTCATGTAACTCTTCCATGATTAGTTCTTTGTTTCACGATCTACACAGTAAGCAAGTCGTGATTAACGCTTGTATAAGATGTTGTTGCTGAGAGAGAATTTAGAAGCGGATCTTCTTAAGAACTTCTTATCGTTTACTGATGCCCCTGCGGGATATTCCTGAGCCTCGAGATACCTCTTCACTTCGTAGAACCAAGGTTTCTCTTTTGTTCCTCCGTATCAAGTTCACAGATTGTTGGTCTAAATCTTCAATGATGATTTGGGGAGCTTCGTTGTCCCATCTGACCTTGAACATAGATGACATGGTAGCTAATGCATTTGCCAACTGATTCTCTTCTCGTGGGATGTGATCAAAAGTGATTTCTTTGAAGTAAGGGATCGGACTCAACACATGCTCGATATGGAATAAGGTTTGGATGCTTTTATCCCTCGCCTTTAATATGGTGATCACCAAAGGAGTCTCGTACACTTGCAAGAATTTGATTCTTAAGTCAATAGCGACTTTGATACCCATGATGCAACGTATTGAGACATGTTGTTGGTGCGGTCAAAACATAGTCTAGCGGTGAAAGGCGTGTGTGCCTATAGGGGATGTAATGATGGCGTAATACCATTGCCAAGTGCGTTTGAGGCTCTATCAAAGACCATGGTCCATCAGGATCTGGTTCGAGGTCCTTCGTTTGGTCCGGTTCTTTGCAATCGTTGACTAACATAATATCCTCATCGGGAATTTGAAATGCATAGGCGGTAGTCATCTATGGTTTGATCGCCAAATGATCGGCTCCTATACTTCCTTTGATTGCCTTTTGAGTAGTATCTGGATATCATATTGATTAAGATCATTTCCGTCTTGCTATTCTTCGAGAAGCGGTTTCTCGAATATGTATTTTATCGGATCCATCTTGGAGATCAACAAGGTAGTGTGAGTCAACATATACTGTCTTAGTCTGCGACAACCAAGCCAAAGCGCTGCAAGTTTTCTCAAGTGATTATCTTGTTTCACATTCGTAAACCTTTTGCTAAGGTAGTATATTGCATACTCTTTTCGACGGACTCGTCATGTTGCTAACACACACCCATTGAGTTCTCTAATCTTGTCGAAGTACATGATAAGAGGTCTTTCTTTGACTAGTGGCATTGAGATAAGAGGATTTTGTAGGTACTCCTTGATTTTGTCAAAAGCTGTCTGGCAATCATCGTTCCATTTCACTACTTGATCTTTCTTCAGTAACTTGAAGATTGGCTCACAATACTTGATTAGATGTGCAATGAATCTGGAAATGTAGTTTAGTCGTCCCAAGAAACCTCTGACTTCCTTCTCAGGAAGGGGAGCTGGAATTTCTTGAATAGCTTTAACCTTGGCAGGGTCAACTTCAATACCTTTACCATTGACAACAAATCCTAAGAGTTTACCGGATCTGACTCCAAAGGTGCACTTGTTAGGATTGAGTCTTAGTCTGTATTTCTTTAGTCTATCAAACAACTTTCGCAAATGATCGAGATGTTCTTCTTTAGTTTGTGATCGGACTATCATCTCGTCGTAGACCTCGATCTCGTGATGAATCATGTCATGGAACAAAACCACCATGGCCGTTGATATGTGGCGTTGATGAATTTATGGCTTGTGTAACAATGGTAGTCTTTTCCATGTCTTCGGGAGCCATTTTGATCTGATTGTAACCGGAGAAACCATCAATGACGGAGAAAACTTTGCGTTGAGCGGTGTTATCAACTAGGACATCAATATGTGGAAGTGGGAAATCGTCATTCGGACTTGCCTGATCAAGATCGTAGCTGGGACCATACCCGGCGATTGACCTATTTTATAACCGACTTTGATTTTCTCGGACATCTCAGGACGCATACGATGAACCTCTTACTTCGCAGGGAGAAAACCTTCTTTTGTCCGTAGTTGGTGTACCACAATGTCAATGTCTAGCCCTGGCATGTCTTCGTAGGACCAAGAAAAAATCTTGATATAGTCTCGCAGCATCTAAACCAATCTCTCTTTGACATTGCTCTCAAGACCTGCTCCTATCTTGATTTCCTTTCTGTCTTTGTCAATACCTAGATTCACAACTTCGACTGGCTCCTCGTGTGGCTGTATAACCTATTCTTCCTGTTGTAGTAGCCTGACAAGTTCTCCTGGCACCTCACAATCTTCCTCACCTTCCTCTTCGGCTTGGTAGATCGGATTATCGAAGTCATATTTAGCAATAGTAGAGTGGTTATCGACGAGATTCGGAGTGAATCTGCAGCGTATCATGTGGGTGTGTGTAAGAACTCATAGCTTTTTGAAGGGGTGATAAAGTAAAAGAAAGAAAAGAGCACAATATTTGAATGCAAAAGTCCAATGATTTATTGAATGAAGATATGCAAATGACAAATAATAACCCTCACAAATGAGCCATGGTGCCCCGGGCAAGGCACTAGGCTTAAAGTTTACTGTTCAAAGCGTAAAAAGCGAAAAGCATAATAGAAAAAGCAATTAATCCTATCTAATGGAGATTGGTATAACGTCTTCAGTCTTCCAATTTTTGAGTCCGTCGTGCGGGTTGGGAAGATCAATTGTTGATGTCAAAGTTTCCATCATCGTCTTCTAGCATGGACTCCGCTTTTGTTGATGTCGGGTTGGTAGCTTCAACTGCAATGTCTTTGATGGTCAAAGTTCTTGCTTGATGCCATGGTATTAAACTTTGGCTCCATAGTTCAAGGTATAGCTTTGTCAAAGGAATTTGGAATTAGTGCAGGTAATAATCGGAGGTGCCACTTTAGGCGCGAGGATTGCGGTGATCTTTATTATGTCCACATCAGCATACTCTTACGGGTAATCGTCTCCCCATCCGGTTGCCTTGATGTCTTCGATTGGAATCTTGTAACTTTCGGGAGAATTATATTTCACCATGAAAACAAACTTCCCACTTGGCTGCCCCAACTTATCCCAAACTTTGGGTATGGCTTCGCTTACGTCTTCGATATTCAGATTCTTAGAAACGTCTTCACACAGATTCTCCACATATGGAGGTTTCAAAAATAGCACTTCTCGGTTGTCCATCATGCATTGAATCGCCTCTTCAACCAAGAACTTACGTCAAATTGGATGCATGTAGCAGCGGTCATCAGGGCATCACGGAAATACAACGACTTCTGACAAATCTTTCTTGCGATGTCGGAGGAATAATCAGCTCGTTCACATCATAAACATAGGAGTTATCATCAATAGCATTGTCACTTTTACCATGGTCAGGCATTGGTGCGTTGATCACATCCGGAGTTTCGACAAGAGGGTCGAATTCAATTTCCTTGCTTGATCATGTCTTGAATCTTGTTCTTGAGGCCCAGGATTTGTTGGTGTCGTGCTAGGATGTTGAGTGGTATGCACACCTTCCATTAGGGTTGTACTTTGGAGAAGTGTTGGCGTGTTGAGGAGGATCCTCAAAGTAATGAGCTCTACTTTCAACATGTGTTTCAATTCTTGAGACAACGACATGTTGATCTTCATAAACTGTCTTCGTGGCGCATTCTGGCTACGCGCGTTGTCTCGTTGAGGTTGCGCTAGTGTGGGATATGAGATCACAACTACCCCCACAGATTGAGTGCGATCAGCTTTTTCACTGCTCTTCTGACCATACACGGCATTGGCTTCTTTCTTACCACCAAAATATCTCTTCGTAGCATTTGAAGATGACTCTACCCAAATCTTTCCGCTCTTGATTCCAGCTTCGATACGTTCTTCTGTCAATATCAGCTTGATGAATCCGACTGAAGAGTTTCCAATCAGATTATTGAAGAATGGGCCTGTCAGTGTTCCCATAAACATGTCAACCAACTCCCTATAGGACAAGGGTGGTTGAACTCTGCCTGCTAGATCTCTCCATTTCTGGGCATACTCATTGAACTTCTCGTCACAATCCATAGACATGCTCTGTAGTTGCATGCGGGTAGGTGTCAATTCAGCATTGTACTGGTACTGCTTGTAGAAAGCATCTGCTAAGTCATTCTAGGTATGAATGTGGGTACTCTCTAGCTGATAATACCACTCCAACTGAGTTCCGGATAAACTCTCTTGAAAGAAATGGAACCACAATTTCCTGTCTTCAGTATGAGGATGGATCTTCTGAACATAGAAATTCATATATAGCTTCAGGCAAGAGATGCCATCATACTTGGCAAAGGTAGGAACTTTGAACTTGCGGGGAATTACCACACCAGGAACAAGACTCAGATCATCAAAGTTAAGCCCTGACATCTTCAGATTTTCCACAGCATTCAGACGGTCTTCAAGTTGCTTGTACTTTTCGTTGTCAGGAGGATATTACTCACTCACATAGTCCTCTTCTTCGTTTTCAGACTCATGATGGATTCCCTAATTGTTTTTTATGCTTCCTTCAGTTTCACCGCTTTTGTCTGAGAATTCGAGCTGTCTAACCACCCTAGATGGACCCTTGTGATTTCTTCCCATGTTGAGAATACCAATGGTCTTCTTCTTTCTGGTGATGAGCTTCTTCAGATGTTTCTGGCCTTGAGCCAAATTGGTGAACATCTCCTAGAATTGGGCATTCTGGGCCTGGAGATCTTTGAGAGTCTGTTCAAGAGCCATTCCTGCTGAAATAAACAGCGAGAGAATAAGAAAACTGGTATTCAATGTACCTGTTATAGAATGTTATGCCATGATATGCGATGTTATGCAATGCAATGTTTTCAAGGACCTTAGGAATTTAAATTTGTTAACCAAGCACGAACAAACTTTTTATTAGTTTACCTTTTACTTAAGTACAAAAGAGCGTTTAAACAAATAAAAAATTCTTAAACTTAGGTCTCCATGGCCCTCTTTGTGTTGAAGTAGGTATTGATGGTTTTCTCCTCGTGAAGTAGTTTTGTCAACTCTAATACCTTTTTCTCACTAGCCTAGCACTAAGCTTCGAATGTATCCCTTTCTTAGGATCTCTCAAGTCTTGAAATTAGTAGGCATATACGGATGGAGGATGGTATAGGGTTCGCCACCTATAGACATGCCCAAGCGTGCACAAATCTTGGTATTCAAGATCGTTTTGTAGTCAAACATAATGTCTTGGAGAAGCATATCATGAGGACCATCTCTTGAGCATAACCAAAGACGTAAAGCTAGAAGGGTTGTAAGTGATACCTCCCTTATGCCATGAAGTGGTACATTAGGGAATTCCCTGGCCTCAATGAAGTTGAAGTCCTTTTGAGAAAAAAAGACACCAGGATATTTGATTGAGAGAGTGACACCGCTTTGAGACCACTTCATTCTTTGCTCGTTCTTCAATACTGATTAAGGAAGGTGCGAAATAAACCACCTAAAAGTAATTATTCAACACAGAGAGTTCCTTGTCTTTTGATGGTACAGTGTGGAGAGAATGGAGAATGTCTCCAAGAAAAGTAGGCACATGATTACAGTGAGAATATCTTGATGGCGTTCACGTCTGATGATCTGGTTTGGAAATAGCACCAAGCCATACATTAGCAAGGCCAAACTGTCTTTGAATACATGGAAACTCATAGCTTTTAGGAATTCTCAAGCTTTCTTTATCAGAAACTTAGCAAGCAAACCCTTAACTCCGCTTCTTGTTTCCCAATTAGCTTCAACGTCTGATCGCTTTAGATGTAACGCTCATGTGATGTCTTCATATTTTGGAGCTTTTTGAGCAATTGAATGGTATCGATCAAAGATAGGTATCCCAAGTAGCTTAGAAAACTCTTCAATGTGGCACCAACTAATAATCTAGGAATGTAAAGCAATGATGTTTCAGATCGAAGAACTGGAATACGACGTGCATCATATCTTCTTCAAAACCGGAGATAACCAAATCAAGCAGATAACCATGTCTTTTGATAAAGCTGAGCATGATGGGAACTTACAAACCAATTCTTTGAGTTGAGAAGGTATACCAGAAGTTTCTTGGATAGTCTTCACAGGAAGCCATAACTCCTACAAAAGCAGAGCAAAGACAAATCTCTAGGTCCTTGAAATAGTTAGAAATGATATGATGTTATGATGTTATGATGTTATGATGTTAGGATGTTATGATGTTATGATGTTATGATGTTATGATGTCATGTTTAAAATGTAACAACACACCTAGGTTTAAAGAGCACATGAGGTATAGGTGTCTACCCTACCAGAGTTTAAGTGGGTTCAACCTGTCCTATAATAGTAACCAGAGTTCTAGGAATCTCATATCATTGATCTTTCTAAATCGGCTTTATTTCAATCGACTTCCAAGTGGTCGTTGAAACATCCCGAAAGTTGAATCTTAATGAGGGCATCGGTATCAACCAACCTCGGTCTACGAATCGGCCATCTCACTACCTTCAATGGCTAAGATGGGTCACTTAGGATTCTAAAAGTTGAGTTAGTACTTATGACACCAGCGAGGCGCCAAATACTTTCCTCAATGCGAACATGAGGAGCATCGGGACATCAGTGTCGCTAATGTAGTCATCATGTTGACCGTTTGGTATCGCCTAACGGTCGCGACGATTATGCTAATTACCTAAGAAACACTGGATCCGGGTGTAGGATCCCCCAAGTATAACAAGCAACAAGATAAAGTAGAAAAGTCAAACAAAGGCGTAAAAGTGATCTAATAGGTAGCCTCTCTTTAAGGTGTCTCCCCGTAAAAGTTGCGGTTACATATCTGATGGGAGAACTGACTTGTTTGTTTTGCATTTTATCGCAAATGTTGCGGATAGAAAAATCTCCGACTTTTCTTTTATCCAATTAAGGGAAGCGAAAAAAACGAGAAAAAGACCTTCGTTAGATTCCCGATTCTGGAGAAGCGATTATGAAAAGGGAAGGTGTTAACTCTTTCCATCCGTAGTTATCTATGGGCTCTTTGCTTAGCTCACTTTACAATTGCTTTGTGTGTGTGTGTGTGTGTGTGAAAATGTTTTAAAAGTCATTTCCCTTTGACTTGTAATGATTCTCGCTAGATTGTATCACAGAAGTGTTTGGAAATGTTTTGTTTTGAAAAAAACACTGTAATAATTCACGCTGGAATATATACAAAGTGTTTTGAAAAATATTTTGAAAAGTGTGAGTGCAAAAAATATTTGATTGAGCAAGCAAAAGAGACTTATTTACCTACTGGAATGGTCGTTTGTTATTTTTCTTTCCTTTAGAAATAAGGCTATTAAATACCATTGGTTGATAGGTAATCTTATTCATTGGATGTAAAGGGACATTGAAAGGACATCGGATGGTCATATAAGGCAGCATGTGGGATACCTTAGCATATTCATAGGGACGATCATCACTTTTAAATGAAGCAACAATTAAGGGACTAGATCATATGTCGTAGGAAACCTCGAGGGTCATCGAGGACTATGATATTTGTA
>CM038796.1:148223400-148318491 GCA_021764765.1 Vicia sativa
ATCCCTAATTACGGAGCAAAGCGAAGGTACCACATGCATACAATATAGTCGTGGTCTCATGGAGTCCATTATGTTTATTTTGAGTCGGTTGTGTCATGTTCGAGTTGTTTATCATTAAGTCCTTAATTGATGAATGATAATTGAATTAAGTACGGTACTTGGTGTTTGTGTTGATGTGAGTATAATGATTATAAGATGGAGTTAATGTGTTGATTTATACAATAAATGTTAATTTAAAGTATGTAAGTTTAAATACATGTTGACATACTTATTTACCTTATATCATTTATAATTTCAACTATCTATATATTCCATTATTGCTTAGAATCATATGTCTTGGAATTATCTCACCCTTTACTTGTTTCTCGCTGCTGCTCATATGTGGGTAACGTGCGTGATCCCGAGGACGAGGAGGATTATTCGAGTCACTTTATTTTGTGTCGCTCGCCTCCGATCGTAGTAACACTCGTGATTTGGGCGACCATTATTTTGATAGGATAGTTTGTATATACTATCTTATTACGTGATAACCGTGTATTGATGACAACATGATGTAATATATATTTTGCAAACATATCCACTGTGGTCGCGGAATATTCATATGTCTATATGATGATTTATGTATGATTCGGTATATCCGATTTTTGATGTGCATTATAATGCTAATTGTTGAGTTGGAAGATGTGATGCCTCAATTTTGTTTAAATGGAATTTTGAAACTCGATTTTATTATATAATTACGCTGGGTAGAATCGGGTGTTACACATTGCCGCGAGAATCGAGGATCTAAGTCAGCAAATGGTAAAGAGATAGCATTGGTGAAAGTAGCTGGGAGGACCAGCAGTGGAAATGTCACTTGGGAACCGAGAGTCGATGAAAGACTGTGATCCCGAACTTTTCGCCTAAGGTATTTTTCGAGGACAAAAACCTTTTTAGTAGGGAGAGTCAGATACCCCAAATAATTCAATTATTAAATAATTAGAAATTTAATTATTAATTTAATTAAAGGTTTAATTATTGGCATTTTGAATTAATGGATTTAATTATTTAATTAAATAAATGGATGTGTTGGTGTGAAGTAGATTTGGGAGGTGTGTAGAGTAAAAGGCTCTAATTAATCTAATTTATTTATTTCTATTATTTGGAAAATAAAAAGGAATAAATAAAGGAAAGTGAGAAGAGAAATTAGGATTTCATTCTACGTACTTTTGAGAAGAGAAGAGAAAGAGGAGAAAAAGCCAAATCCTCTGAATTCGAAGATTCATCGTGAGGTAAGGGGTGATTTGATATGATTATTATGCCTTATAGGTTTCGATGATCAATAGAACGATCGATCCGTTAGGAATCTCAATTAGGATTCTAGGTCGTCCTCTAACGTTATAATCCGACGTAAAAACCTCAATTGGAATTGTTATGAACGGTTAAATTATGTAGGATGATCCTAGGCTAATTAGAAAACATGATTCTGTGGTCAAATGGATGTAAAAACGCATTAATAAATTCTGTTCTGGTGTATTGTAAAGATTGGTGATGAATGGAATTAATGGGAATTGGAAACATTGAAGAAAAACTAGTTTTTATATGAAAAGTACGTACGGGTCATTATTGTGGGTTTATGAATCAATGCTGAAAATTTAGAAACCCGTAGGCGTGAAAACGATGCATCGACCATGAGTCATGCATCGACTCATTGAAGAAAATCAAAGCTATGCATCGACATACGTGTTATGCATCGACATACACGAACCAAATTTGAAAATGCATTTTAAAGCTATGTATCGATGCATACGATACATGAGTCGACGCAAACAGCTTTGCATTGACACATGAGGTTTTGTATCGATACATACCGTAGGAATGTAGGTGATTTTCTCGAAAAGGTTTTGCCATATCTTTACGACCGAATCCGATTTAGGCATAGTTGGTATCAAAGCTTAGAACGAGTACTATCTATGAAAACTTTTTCAAAACCAGAATTGAGATCTTGAAGAATTAATATGGCTTCCGCAACAAGAATTGCCAGATTCGTGAATTATTCGCTATGATGCTTGCTATATGTTAATTCCATGTGTTATAATTAACTATATGTTCATGATTTGCCGTTATCATGTAATCGTTGTTGTTATTGGTTATGAGTGGAATAATGTCAGGTGATCATATTCCGTATTTAGATTGTTGCATGCTTCGATGTGCATGCATAAGCATTCGGGTGATGGTTCATTCCCATTGTGTGGAATTGAACTCTGCAGAGCCAATAACCATACCCAATGGATAGTGGTGGTGAGGATAGATTCTTGACCCGTGGTGTATGGGTAATCGCGATTGACGTTGTTTTCCGAGGTATAAATGTAACAAGGTGTGAAGTTGGTTCACGCTTGTACCACATGCATTGAGTCTCAAGATTGCATATGTAATTATAACATGTTAGGATGGTTTCTAGTGTTATAATTGCATTCATTGTTGTTATGCATAATGGATTGTATGGAATGTGATTATCGATTTGTTAATCTGTTATGCTAATGCGGTGGAATAATGTATTGATTGTTTTGTTGTTTTAATGAAACTTATAATGCATTTTAATCTTGATGAAATCTCAACCTTACTTTGATGATTTCAGATAAAATGATTAGCTGCCCGGAATTGGTGAGGATGGCTTATAGAGTTGTGCTATTTAGATAGTCCGTGTCGCTGTTGTCATGCTCGGTAGTTGTAACATTGGGGAACGATTGTTTTGGAGTAACCGAATTAATCGCTTCTTTTGGTTTATTTTTTGAGTATTTATGATTTGAATTATTCCGCATTCTTATGTTATTTCCTACTGTAAAACATAATCGTTGATTTTGAAATATTTAATAAGTTCTTAAAAGCATGATTATCAAGTATGATGTTTTATTATTTGAATAATTTTAAATTGTGACGCCTTTCTTTATGTTAAACTCGATTAAATATATTAACCGGGGAAATTAGAAGGGTGTTACAAATGGATGCTGGTCAGAATGAAATAGTCCCAACCAATATGGTTGAACATGAGTTTGACACTCTCCCGATGCCTAAAGGCATAAATGTGGGATCGTGCATAAACAAAGGGATATCTCTCTCTGAGCAAGTGTCTCGAACGCTCTCGCTGGCCTCACTCAAGAAGGTGACATACATAGTGTCCGAAAAATCCATAGCAAAAAATCAGTGAGGAAATGTAATTTTAAATCAAAGCATCGGCCTAATGCCTAAGTGTCAAAAATAGTTTTAAATCAGCATCGGCCTAATGCCTAAGAATAGAAAAGAAGAATAGGAAATTTTATAAAAACTTTTAAGAAAAACATTTAACAAAAATAAATTAAAAACTTTTAATAAAACGATTTATTTTTTATAAAAATGGTGGATTGCCTCCCACAAAGCGCTTTGTTTAACATTAGAAGCTCGTCCTATTTTGAAAATCGAAAACCATTTTGGTGACTCAGCCGACATCTATATAAGTCTTAGAATATCCGAGTAGTCTTTATTCTCGATACAATGGTAGTACTTCAAACACCGCCTGTTTACAATGAATGGATCACTAGCTTTTCCTTTAATTTCAACAGCGCCACTTGGGAGTACTTTTATAACTTCGAAACGCCCCACCATCGGAACAAAGTTTTCCTGGGAATAGTTTAAGTCTGGAGTTGAATAAGAGTACTACATCACCATCATTGAATTCTTTTCTAGAGATGCATCTGTCGTGCCATTTCTTAGTTCTTTCCTTATAAATCCTGAGATTTTCATGAGCATCTAGTCTAAGCTCTTCCAATTCATGGATGTCTAGAATTCTCTTTTCTCCAAATGCTTTGTAATTCAGATTCGTGGTTTTAATAGCCCAATAGTCTTTTTGTTCTAGTTCCATTGTGTAAATGGCATGGCTTGCCATATTAACTTGAAAGTGGTTCCATGGGTGTCTTGTATGTTGTCCTATAAGACCACAATGCTTCATGTAGCTTAGATGATCAATCTTCCTAGATGTAGCAACAATTTTCCAAAGATTTTCTTAATCTCTCGCTCGAGACTTCCACTTGTCCACTTGTTCATGGGTGGTAAGGTGTTGCACACGTGCCTGACCCATACTTTGCTAAGAGTTTATCAAAAATCTAGAAATGAAGTGAGAGACACCATCATCGATGACTAGTCTGTGACACAATCGAACTCGTAAAATTATGTTTTTGAACAATCTAATTACTACTTGTCCATTGTTTGTTGGAGAGGATACAACCTCTATCCATTTAGATACGTAGTCTACTACAACTAATATGTAATTGTTGCCAAAGGAAGATGGGAAAGGTCCCATAAATTCAATTCCCCATACTTCAAAGACTTCTACTCCAGATACCCTTGAGGCATCTCGTCGCGCCTTGATATGTTACCAATGCGCGACACCTACACATTTTATGATAATAGCATGGACATCTTCCATAGACCGGGGCAATAAAGGCCGACTTGCAGAATTTTTGCATAGGTTGATGTACTAGCATGTCCACTATAAGGGGCTTCATGACGGAGTAATTACATTCTATTTCATTCTCTCGAACGATCGTCGAAGATCAGACTTAAAGAGTGGGCTCGTCCCAATAGTGTTGAGATCGAAAGAACTTTTTGTTGATAAGTCGACGGTGGAAGAACTCTCGCTGCCAGTGTCATACCCCAAAATTTGCCCTCCATCTACTCAAGAGATTTCATATGCTCAAGGGTTCCTCAAGAGTCGATCGACAAACTCTCCTAGACAATCAACCCAAACTAGGGTTTGGTATCTCTCAAGTCAAGATGAACTTCCAACATCTCCAATGGCCTTCATGCCTCCTCATATGCTTCAAAGATTCTCCATGTCAAGTTTCAAGCTTCACGTCAAGTTTCGCATAATTGCTCGATGGTTGAAAATCAACAGATTGGACAAAAGTCAATCGTGGTCAACATACAACAAACTTCATAATTTTTGGTCAACATCCTCATTTTGAAGTTACATTCATCATTTGATCAAGGGTTGATCATGATTCATCAAGAAAACTCAAGATTTGCTCAAAAGTCAAACTTTCTAAATTAGGGTTTCTAGGTGAAAAGTCAATCAACTTTGACCGATCATAACTTTCTCATACTTTCTCGTAAAGTTTTCCACCACCTCTTGTTTTGAAGGAAATTCAATTATCTACAACTTCATGTCTCACAAGAATGTCCAAAAATGCTTCATTTGAGAGGTATAGCTCAAAACATTACGGTGTCATTTTCAAAGTCAACAAAAGTCAACTTTTGCTTTGAAGATATATTGAGCATGGTAACTCCAATTGAGATGAGACCAAAAGGTTGGTTATAGGACTCTTAGAGCTTTCCAAAAGTCCAAGAACACTCAAAATGTGGAAAATTGAGCAAGATACACTATTCGGAAGTTGGGCAATTTGGACACCATACAAAAGGACATTTTGGTCAAAAGGCAAAATTTTCCAAATGGGCCTATAATCTTTTGATCCAAACTTGTTCATGACAATATTCTTGACCCATAAATGTTGGCCATGCGATTTTCTATTTTATTGATTTTATTTTGATTTTAAACCATTTAATTCCAAATTAAATTACATAAAATATGAAAATAAGGTTATTTTTTCAAATAAGTTAGATTTATATCTTTCTTAATGTCCAAGAAAGCCCACAACAATTGCCAAATTCATGGCTCATGCATATGGAAAGAGAAAATCAAGTTTTGGAAATTTGATTTTATTTATTGGAAAATATTTGCACAATCAATGTCCAATCTTTTGCTTGCTTTTGCCATCCAATTCTTCCTATAAATATCAAGCATCGTACCAAAGACAAAGGACTAAACCCTAACCCTAAAACCACCCAAACTCTTGCAAAATTTTTCAAGAAACTTGAAAAATTTCAAACTCAAATTGCAATCAAAAACCACTCCATTGTCTTCGGAGGTAAGTTTGAGTAAGTATACACTCTTGCCATGGGTTAAAGCAATTTAATCGAGCCTCGCATATGCATACATATTCCAAATTTTCTTGATTTTGCATTTTACTAACCTGCGTGTTTTAATCAATTCTAATGCTTCTAATGTGTTCATGAGGTTCTGTGTAAGGATCCGGGCAATCGCTAGAGAGCTTGCACGTAAGAATCACCAGCTTGCCATGTTTAGGGTTTTTGAACTGTAGTCGAACCGCCATTACAGACGATTCGACCAAACCGATGCCATCATTGAATTCGCAAGCATCGATTTGGGGTGGGGGTAGTACTTTCGCTATTATTTTTTGCTATTTCACGTTCGATCTGGGGCCGGAGAGACGACCGAGCTGTGGCTCCCGGCGTCGCTGACCGACTCCGTGAGCTTACGTGGCGAGGGAGATCCGTGATTCGTCCATTCATGTTGACGGTCCACTTGGTCGATTGTGTTTTGAATTCAAAATCGCTACGCTGCTCATTTATAAACACCCTTGTATTTTCCAGACACAAAAGACACGTTGTCCCAGTTGGTTAAGGCTTCTTGTGCAAAGATGCTCTCCCATGTCCCGAGTTCGAATCGCTTGCAGACCGGTTTACTTTTTTTTTCCAAACTTCAAACTTTTCATATTATTTTCTATTTTCTATTTTTATTTTAATATTTACATGTTATTTTAATTAATTTCACATTTTTATTTATGCATTAAAAAATTATCAAAAATTATTTTCCTTTTTATTTTATTAAAACCTTTATTTAATTTATAAAATTTAAAAATATAATTTTTGCATGCATATTTATTTTTATTTGTAATTTTGCATTTAAATCATTGTAAATTCATTTTAAATTATTAAATTGCATCTAAAAAAATCCCAAAAATTATTTTAGCATGTTTACATTATTTCCAAAGATGTAATATTTTTCATATAAAAATTTGCATTTTTCTAACATTTTCTCTTATTTCGATTTTATCATATTTTCCGTTTCGCTTGTTTCACAGTTAATCCGATTGCACATTCTTCCATTTTTATCTTATTTTTCAATAATGTAATTGTATATGGGATGTAATAGTTTAATTTAGGATTTTTATTTTCCGCATTTTAAATTATGTATCTGCCCCAAAGCCATGTAATAGCGTAGGACATTTACTTTCCGCACCTTTACATTCCGCATTTTACTTTCCGCACCCTATAAACTGCTAGTAATTAGGCGTGTATGGCAAGACTAAAATTGAACATAGCCCACTAATTTCAAGATAACATATTCTGAAATCAACACACTCCTTTCACACACGCACCCCTTAGGGTAATTTTCTCTCGATGCCTTTCGAATTCAAATGGTCATGTCCCTCGAACGTAGAGGTATTCTAGCACCGTTGCCTTCCAAACAAATCATCATAGTCCCTTCGATACAAAGATCATAAGACCCACGATGTCCTCCGAATACATGATCTTGACCCTCGATTGTCGCTCACGAAATGATGATAGTCCCTTCGAATGTGCTAGGATACTTCCTACAAGTTGCTTTCTATGACCATCCGATGTCCCTTCGAATGTCCCGCTTACATCCAACGAATGGAGCTACCTACTAACTAATGGTATGGCTAGCGCTATTCTAAAGGAATGTAGAAGTACAACAAAACGACCAATTCTGAGTGGGTAATAAGTCTTTAGTTGCTTGCTCTATCAAATGCTTTTCACCACACACTCTTTTTTCAAGTTCAAATTCTTTTCAAAACAAAACATTTCCGAACACTTTGTATACACTCCTACATGAGTCATTACAAAGTCAAAGCGAAATGCCTTTTTCAAAACATCTTTGTCAAACACACAGAAAGCAATTTTAAAAAGTGATCTAGAGTAACTAAGAGCCCAGATAACTACGGATGGAAAGGGTGCTAATACCTTCCTTTTCATAACCATTCTCCCGAACTCGTAATCTAACGGTCTTTTTCTCTACTTTTACCTTCCTTAATTGATAAAATAAAAGTCGGTGGCGACTCTGCTATCCGCATATTTGATACAAAACTCAAAGTCATCACTTATCAGTTTAATCAACTATCAATAAAACAAAAGAGAGAATTGCCTTTGGATTTCTAAATCACTTTATTGCTTTTTGTTTGACTTGTATGCTTTATCTTTAAGGGTTGCTTGGGTATTATATTTATGGGGATCCTACACCCGCATCCGGTTTCCTTTTAGGTAAGTAGCATTAGATCATTGCGACTAGACGATAACTCAACATGATGGCTACGTTAGCGTGACACTTTGGTTGTCCCGATATCTTCATTCCCAAGTGAAGATAGTATTTGGCTTCGCAGTGTCATCAAGCGCTAACTAAACTTTTAGAACCTTAATTGACCCATCTTAGCCATTAAGGTAGGTAGACGATGGCCTTTGGTACGCATAAGGTTGGTTGATACCGATGCTACGTCAGATCGACTTTGGGATATTCGATCGACCATTTGGTCAGATGAAACAATACGAAAGATCGATGATGAGATTCTAGAACCCACATTATTATAGGACAGATGAACCAACTCAACTTTTGGTGGGTAATCACCTATACCTCATGCAAGCCTTAAACCTAGGCTCATTGTGTGAATCAAAACATGACATCATGACATCATTCGCATTGCATATCATTTCTAACTATTTCAAGACCTAGGATTTATCTTTTGTTTCCATTTTAGGAATTATGGTTTCTAGAAAGACTATCCGAATCAACTTCATATGGGTATCCTTCTCAACTCAAAGAATTGGTTTGAAATTCTGACTCATGCTCAGTCTATCAAAAGACATGGTTATCTACTTGATTTGGTTATCCTGTTTTGAAGAAGATATGATGCATGTCCTATTCCAGTTCTTTGATCCGAACACCATTGCTTTACATTTCCAGATTATCAGTTGGTTCCTACCTTGAAGAGTTCTCTAAGCTACTGGGATACCTATTCTGACCAAATGCCATTCACCGGTTAGAAAAGGTTCCTAAGTACGAAGACATCGCATCCGCCTTTACATCTTAAGCGCTCAGATATTAGCCAATTGGGAAACTAGAAGTGAGTTAAGGGTTTACTTTCCAAGTTTTAATTAAGAAAGCCCGAGAATTCTCAAAGTTATGAGTTCCATGCATTTAAGACATTGTGGCCTTGCTAATTTATGGTTTGGTTCTATTTCCTAACTCGATCAATTCATAGATACGCATCAATGTTGTCTTACCCGCAATCCAGTGCCTACTTTACTTGAGACATCCTACATTCTTCCACACTGTACTACTAAGAGACAAGGAACCTCATGTGTTGTATACGCTACTTTCAAGGTGGTTTATTTCGCACCTTCCTCCATCAATTTTGAAGAATGAACAAAGGTTGAGATGGTCTCAAAGATGATGTCACTCTCATTCAGATATCCGTTGGAGTCTTTTCTCTCAAAAGGACTTCACATTCATTGAGCGTTGTGGAGAATTCCCTAATGTACCACTACTTGGTATAAGGGGAGGTATTACTTACAACCCTTCTCTAGCTCTACGTCAGTTTGGTTTTGCTCGAAGAGATGGTCCACATGATATGCTTCTCCAAGATGTTGTGTTCGACTACAATCACGATCTCCAGAATTACCGACGAAGGTTTATACATGCTTGGGGCATGGTAAAGAAGACTGATACCAAGACTTTGGGGCACCCGAACTCCATTCCTTGGGAACCTTACCTCAAATGGGTGCGAGCTCGAGCTCAAAACCTCATGATGCCATTCACGCCTGTTTTACCAGTAATTATGGAACCTGTTGCTATAGGTGACGTACCCTATACTGTTCTCCATCCCGACATGCCTATTGATTTTGAAGACTTAGAGATCCCTGATTCACTAAAGAAGAGAGGGATACCTTGAAGCTCAGTGTTATGCAAGTGAGAAGAAAGTGTTAGAGTTGACCAAGCTACTTCACGAGGAGCGAAACATCAACGCTTACATCGGCACCAAGAGGAAGCGCCCATGGAGACTTAGAGCTTTAGGATTTTATGTTTTCTTTATTGTTTTGAACTATCTTGTACTTAAAAAAAAAAAGAATAATAAAAAGAGTACTAATAAATGTTTGTTCATTGCTTGTTTAACAAATTTAAATCTCTAAGGTCCTTGAAAACATTGCATTGTATCTGCATAAACATTGCATAGCATAATAACATTGCATCACAGGTACATTGAGATTGGTTTTCATTTGCTCGCTATTTATTTTAGCAGAAATGGCTCTTGAACAGACTGTCAAAGATCTTCAAGCTCGTAATGCTCAGCCCAAAGATGTTTACCAGCTTGGTCCAAGGCCAAGAAGATTGAAGAAGCTCATCAACAAGAAGAAGAAGGTTGTTGGTCTCCTCAACATGGGTAGACGCACAAAGGGGTCCTAAAGTGGTCAATGGATCGAGCTCTCAAGGAAGTGTCCATACCGAGGGGAGTACCAAGGGTGATGAAGATGACCAACGAGCCAAAGAAAGAAGGAGAGGACCACTCGATTATAGCCAGACTGATGAAGATGACAAGTACAAACAACTGAAGACCGTCTGAATGCTGGAAAACCTCAAGATGTCCGCTGAACTTTGACGATCCGAGTCTTGTTCCTGGTGTTGTGATTCTCCCAAATTCAAAGTTCCTACTTTTGCCAAGTATGATGGCATGTCTTGCCCTAAGCTGCATTTGAAGTCCTATGTTCGAAAATCAATCCCACACCGATGATGAAAGTTGGATGCACTATTTTCAAGAGAGTTTGTCCCGAACCCAATTGGAATGGTACTATCACCAGAGAATGACCGTATCCGTACTTGGAGTGAGTTACCGATGCTTTCACGCACAAGATGAGTATAATGCAATTGACACCCACTCGCATGCAACTACAAAGCATGTCTATGGGTCGTGACGAAGTTCAAGGAGTATGCTCGAAGGAGAGATCTAGCAGCAGAGTTCAACCACCCTTGTCCAATAGGGAGTTGGTTGATATGTTCATGGGAACACCGACAGCCCATTCTTCAATCATCCGATTGAAATTCTTCATCCGGATTCACCGAGCCGATATTGACAAGCGAGCGATCAAGCCGGTATCAAGAGTGGGAAGATCCATGTAGAGTCATCTTCAAATGCTGCAAAGAGATCTTTGGTGGTAAGAAAGCCAATGCTCGTGTGTATGGTCGAAAAGCCAAGACCGACCGCGCTAACTGTGGGGCACAGATCTCCAATCCTACATCAAGACAACCTCCGAGACAACGCGCCAGCGTAACGCCCTCAAGACAAGCATTAATATCAACATGCCTTTGTCGCAAGCCTTGCAACACATGTTGAACGCAGAAATGACACCTTGAGGGATCCTCCTCGAATGTCAACACTTCCTCTCCAAGTATAATCCTAATGCAAGTGTGCTTACCATTCCAACAGCCCAGTGGCACGATCGATAATTGTTGGGCTCAAGAACAAGATTCAAGATATGATCAAGCTGCAGATTGAGTTTGACCTCCGCTGAGACCTGAATGTGATCAACGCGCCTATGCCTAATCATGACAAGGGTTCCAATGTTGTGGAGACGATACTTATGTTTTCAACATAGATGACTTGACCATTCCTCCGATGACTGTAAGAAGAAGAATTCTAAGTGTCTGTCAATCCAGATGCCTAGAGAATTGTCGTTGCTGCCCATCCGCACCTGATGGTTGTGCTTGGTTGAGAAGACGTGTTCAGGCATGATGGATAACCGTGAGATACTATTTCGAAACCACCGTGCGTGTTGTGTGAAGAAATGTCTAAGTTGAAGATCGACAATGCGAATGAAACTATACCATCTGTGGGATACCTTGGGCAGCCATGGAAAGTATGATTACATGGTGAAGTACATCGTCCCGAGAGCTACAAGATTCCTATCAAGATGTTAAGGCGACCGGATGGGTGACGATTTCCTCAAGACTATGCCGATGTTAATGCCATAAGGATTTCCTCTCACGATCCTGTGCCTAGAGTGGCACCTCTCATTACTTCTCCAAGACCAGTCCCATATTCCTCCGACAAGGCTATCCCTTGGAATTATGGAGTCGATGTTTACTATCATGGCGCAAGCAAGACCCTCCGACTATTGAAGACCTTATATTGAAGCTACCATTCTGACATTGACAACATCACCGGATCTAAGGTGACCGAACCGAAGGGTATTCTCTCCAGATATCTCTCCTCCAAAAGACACCGCGACTCCACTGCATTCCATTTATTCAACCCACTCCCAAGCTAGAGGGAAAGAACCTGGCTCATCCCGCTCAACCGTATACCAAAGGAAGTTATCAAGACACCTCCAAACAAGAAATGAAGGAAATTCAAGATCATCAAGAAGAGTGATTACAATGTTGTGGAACAGCTGGGACAGACCGCCCAAGATCTCCATGCTTGCTCGCTTTATGCTCGAGGCTCATGCTAACGCCTGGTGAAGTTTCAAGAATGCTCACGCATCGCAAGACACTACTACCGATCAATTGTATTGCTAGCCCGGCTGCCAAGAACGGCCTAGGCTTCTCCGATGTCGATTTGACTCCGGAAGAAACACAACAAAGCCTTGCACATCTCTGAATGCAAGGGCTACACTGTCTCATGTTTTGCTGATACCGGTTCGCTTTGAATATCCTACCAAGACGCTTTTGATCGGCTTGATGTCAAGGGTTGGTTCGAGACCCAAAGGACATTATCGTGAGAGCTTTTGATGGTTCTAAGACAGATTGAGAGCTCATTCTCAGTAAAGTCGGTTCCCCACTTTTGACTCCACTTTTGTCATGGACATCCGTCCAATTTTACTCTTGCCTACTTGACGCCCTTGATACATGGGGCAGCGTCACACTCTACCTTACATCGTGTCAAATACCCGTGAAAGGGAAGGTTACAAAGATGTGGTGAAGAAGAGTATATGGTCACCATCTACAGTCATTCCGATACCGAGATGGAAGGGTGAATTCTTCGAGACTCCTTGTCAAGCTTTTGAAACAATCCCCATAGTCATGCTGCTGACTCTCCCGCACTCCCAAGTTGCTAAAGTTCCGCTTAGGATGGCCTCACCGAAAGATGCTCAAGCCACCGTTGAACAAGGAGGTAGTTATTGGGGACAAGTCCTCGATCTTCCTTCAACCGACAAGACCGGTTTAGGCTTCACCATCAAGGGTCGAAGATGATACGCCGCTAACGCGCCGGCCAACTTCCCTTCCACATCGCCCGAGTGGAATCCATGCTCTGTTTTGTTTTGCCAGATTATGTTTTGAACAATAAACTTTGAAAGCCTAGTGCTTGCCCGGCATCATGGCTCGCTTATGAGGGTTATTATCTCGTTGTTTGCGTGATTTTCATTCAATAAATTTGGGCTTTTGCATTCAATTGTTTGTTTTCTTTCTTTACTTTATCACCCTTCAAAAGCTATGTCTTTACACACCCACGTGATACATCGCGTAATCACTCCAATCTCGTTAATACCTATGTTAGTGCTAAATATGACTTCGATAATCCGATCTACCAAGCCAAGACGAAAGTGAGGAAGATTGTGAAGTGCAGAGAACTTGCCGATCACACAAAGAAGAAGAGCGAGTTATACAAACACAAAGAGCAAGTCGAGGTTGTGAATTTGGGTACCGACGAAGATGTAAAAGAGATCAAGATAGGAGCGGTCTTGAGAATGTTGTTAAAGAAAGGTTGGTTAGATGCTACGAGACTACATCGAGGTTTTTGCTTGGTCATACGAAGACATGCTGGTTAGACATTGATATTGTAGTAATCGATTACAACAAAAGAAGGTTTTCTCCCAAGAAATGTATGGTCTGTCGATGCGCCCCGAGATGTCGAGAAAATCAAAGCCGGTTATGAAGCGCTCAACTGGTTTCTTAGTCACACCTCTTATCCCAAAGTGGATTGCAATGTGGTACCCGACTCTAAGAAGGATAGCAAGGTACGAATGTGTGGATTACGTAGATCCGAACAAAGCGAGTCCCAAAGATGATTTCCCACTTCCTCATATTGATGTTCGTTGACAACACCGCCAAAGATAAGGTTTTCCTTCATGGATGGTTTCTCCGGCTATAATCGATTAAAATGGCTCTCAAGACATGGAGAAGACTACTTTTGTTTACACTGGGGCACTTTCTCGCTACAAGGTTATGCCGTCGACTCAAGAACGCAGCGCCACTTATCGCGTTATGGTGACATTATTTCATGACATGATTCATCACGAGATAGAGGTCTACGCCGACACATGATAGCTCGATCACGTAATCAAGAAGAACATCTTGATCATCTACGTAAACTGCTTGATAGTTGAAGAAGTACAACGAGACTCAATCCTAACAAGTGCACCTTTGGAGTCGATCCGAAAACTCTTAGGTTTGTTGTCGCGGTAAAGGTATTGAGGTTGACCCCGCCAAGGTTAAAGCTATTCAAGAGATGCCAACCTTGCACCGAGAAGGAAGTCGAGGTTTCGGGCCGATTGAATTACATTGCGATTCATTGCACACTTAATCGCTACTTGTGAGCCAATCTTCAAGTTACTAAAGAAAGATCAAGTAGTGGAATGGAATGACGATTGCCGATCGCTTTTGACAAAATCAAGGAGTACCCATGTAATCCTCCTATCCCGATGCCGTCAACAAGGAAGACCTCTTATCATGTACTTAATAAAGTTAGAGAACTCAATGTGTTGGGGCAACATGACGAGTCTGGTCGAAAAGAGCATGCAATATACTACCTTAGCAAAAGTTTACCGATCGTGAAACAAGATACTCACAATGAGAAAACTTGCAACGCCTGCTCGGCTGTCACGACTAAGAAAGATATGTCGACTCACACTACCTTGTTGATTTCAAGATGGATCCGATAAAATACATCTTTGAGAAACCAGCTCTCCGAAGAATAGCAAGATGGCAAATGATCCTGACCGAGTATGACATCCAAGACACTTCTCGTAAAGCGATCAAAGGAAGTGTAGAGCCATCATTTGGCTCATCGTCGTAGATGACTACGCCTATGCAACCAATTTCCAGATGAAGATGTTTTACTAGTTACAGATTGTAAGAACCTGCCCGCATAAAGGACCTCAACAAGGATCCCGATGGACCATGGTCTTTGATGGAGCCTCAAACGCACTTGGTAATGGCATGGCGCCATCATTATATCCTCGCAGCGACACACGCCACCGCCAGATTATGTTTCATTGCACCAACAACATGGCCGAGTAACGGGTTGCATCATGGGTATCAAAGTCGCATTGACTTAAGAATCAAGTTCTTGCAAGTGTATGGAGACTCATTTTTAGTGATCACCGATATATGAGTGGATACGAAGCATCCGAACCTCATTCCGCATCGAGCATGTTTTGAGTTTGATCCCCTACTTTGAAGAGATTACTTTTGATCACATCCCACGAGAAGAGAATTAGTGCGGATGCATTAGCTACTATGTTGTCTATGTTCAAGGTCGATGGGACAACGAGGCTCCCCGCATCATCATTGAAAGGTTTGATGAACCAAAGATATTACAAGTGAGCTTAATACTAAGAGAAGCCTTGGTACCACGATGTGAAGAGGTATCTTGAGGCTCAGAATATCTCAGGGCATCTCGTTAATGATAAGAAGTTCATGAGAAGATTCGCCCAAATTCTTTCTCAAAGAACGACATCTTATACAAGCAACCACGACTTGGCTTACTCCACGTAGACCGTAAAACAAAGAATGCGTATCATGGAAGAGTTACACGGCATTTGATTAACCACCAAAGGACACACCATGGCTAAGAAGATTTTGAGAACAAAGTTACTATTGGTCCACCATGGAAGTCGATTGTCACCCTATGCTCGATCTTGTCACAAGTGCCGACGATTTACCGACAAAGTACACGCATCTCAAAGACTCGAACGTTTTAACTTCTCCTTGGCCTTTGCAATGTGGGGCATTGACATGATTGAGAAATAAGCCCACAGCCTTCACCAATGGACATCGCTTCATCCTTGTGGCAATAGATTATTTCACCAAGTGGGTAGAAGCAGCTCGTATGCATCTCATACCAAGAATGTTGTGGCTCGATTCATCAAACATAATCTTATCTCGCCTTGCATGGCACTCGAAAGGATTATCACGATAACGGCTCCAATCTCAACAACAAGATGATCACCGAACTCGCACGCAATTCAAGATCAAGCATCACAATTCTTCTCCATATCGCCTAAGATGAACGACGAAGGAAGCCGCCAACAAGAACATTAAGAAGATTATATGTAAGATGATGTGACTTACAAAGATTGGCACGAGATGTTACCATTTGCTCTTCATGGTTATCGGATCACAAAGACGAACATCCACGTGGGCAACCCCTTCTCTCTCTGTATACGGTATGGAAGCCGCCTTACCCATCGAGGTCGGATACCCTCAACCAGAGTCCTCCAGAGGCAGTTAGGCGAAGACGATGGGTCCGCACTCGCCTGACCGTATTAACTTGATTGATGAGAACGATCCAGGCCCATCCGCCACGGATGCATTTATCGTAAACGAATGATCGAGCATTTAACAAGAAGGTCAAGCACCGATTCTACCAAGTCGGTGATCTAGTAGTCAAGCGCATCATTCTTCCACAAGGTGATCCTGTGGGCAAATGGACTCCCACCCACGAGGGACCGCTTGTAGTCAAGACAATATTTTCCGCTGGAGCTATGATACTTAGCACCATGGATGGTGAAGACTTCCACACCTCGTGAACGCACATAGTCAAAAAATACTACGATAAAGAGACCCGCTAGGTCGATCGCCTAGGCAAAAATAGGAGATCCGCGTAACCAAAAGGTTCGCAAAATTAAGGATATATAAAACATGTACACCGGCAAGTCGAAACCCTAAAAGGCTTGGGCAAAAAAGGGTATCCCAGAGACCAAACCCAAAGGGCGGTCTAGGCAAAATTAGATTTAAGCGCACGACTATGTCTCTTCCGATCACCGCCTGCACTACTATCAAGATTCAAGGTTCGAATAGCAAAGATCGCTCTACTCACTTTCACCGACAGCAAGGAGATGAGATAGTCGAAATATATGAGTACTAGCATAGTTGGAACTTAACGAGATTGTTTCCGCATAGTTTTTACCTTCTTGTGTACAAACCACTTGGCCATACGCCACCTTCAATAAATGCAAGTTCTTTCTTTACAATATTGTTGTTTGCATAAAGTCCAACGCTTGCTTTGAATGACTATACGATTTGACAATAAGAATCTAATCACAAACATACGAAAAGTGAACATACAAAAGTACTTACTACAGGCTCCAGGAATTGGGACGACGACGAAAGTCACCAAAGCATTCCCCCACAGAGCATGATCCCCCACAAAGGTGTCACTCACAACACAACTTCCTCAAGCAGCAAAAGGGAATCCATGAGCTGCAATTCCACTCGACTAAGTAATGTTACATCGGTCTCGTGCAGAACACCTCACCCCCAACAGGTACTTATCCCACGGCATCTCTCCCTTTCTTTTTCCCCAACAAGATCCGCACCAAACTTGGTCAGATAGTGCATCGAAAGAACCTACATCTTCATCTTCCAGCCCGGTCTCCCAGCAACTATCAAATGCTCTCCAGCGAGATCTGCACCCAGAATCCCCAGTAGAGCGCCTCCTAAATTTCCTCAGCAGGATCTACACAAGGTCCCCAATGATCGCCTCCCGTGATTCTCCTCACAGGTCTATGAGATCTCCAACAACGGTTTCAATCTCTACCTTCCTCAACAATATCTAGGCCCAAGACTTGGTCGATGGGCATCGGAGGAATCCAGATATCTTTCTTCTCCTTCAAAAGGACTTCACCTACCAATTCCCAAGCAGAGTCGAAATCCTCAAACAGAGCATCCGCATCTTTTTCAAGATGGATATGTTTTGAAATACCACAACATCTATCATTCATACATTACTCATAAAGTCATAATTCATGCATATGCCATTTGTGACACCCCGATTTAATTCAATATTAAATAAGTGAGAATTAATTATTTATTTGATTAAAGTCTTAAATATTTAATTCATCCGGATTCATTGGATTATTTAATGAGGAAAGGTTTGGAGGCGCAAGTAGTAAACTGTGGTGTGATAGTAAACACTCTACTAATTACTAAGTATTAATTAATTATTTTAATTGGAATATTAAAAGGAAATATAAAAGGAAAAGAAAGGAAAAGAGAAGGTTTTGGAAATCATTTCACGAGAGTGGAGGAAGAAGAGAAGAGAGGAAAAGCTCGAGAGAAACCGGAGAATCATCGCGAGGTAAGGGTGATTTTATTCGTTAATATGTCTTATGGGTTTTGGGAACCAATGGGATGATTGGGTATGTTAGGAATTGAATGGTAGATTATAGTATGAAACCCTAATTGTGTCGTTGGATGGAAAATTGATCACTAGTGTGTCGATGATAATTAAGAATTGGGTAAATTATGTTAGTTGATGTCAAAATGGTGTAAAATGGTGTTAGAATGGTGTTCATGATATTATAATTGTATTGGAAAGGTTGGAAATGGTTATGGATGCATAAAGTCACAAAATGATAAATTTTGTTGTTATAAAATGTGGAAACCGGTTCCCTGGGGAGGAACCGGTTCAACAGAAATTTCACTGGAATTTTTGTACCGGAACCGTTCCTTGTGGGAGGAACCGGTTCCCATACAAAATCCAGGGACTCTATTTTGAAAACTTGGGAACCGGTTCTCTGGGAGGAACCGGTTCCCATACATTTTTCCGTGAGCGTTTTCAAAGATTGTGGGAACCGGTTCTCCCTGAGGAACCGTTACCACCTGTATTTTTCCAAACTTCTAAATTTTCAAAATGCATATTTTCTAAACCGAATCTCGATTCGAGCCGCTTTGTGTTATTTTTAAATTTAAAGTTCTACCTCCTGAAAAGAAAAATACTATTTTATTGAAAATTATTTTAAAAGAGCCGAGTTCCGATTTTGAAAATGGATTTAAATACGAAGATGGTAATTAATGCGAATGGTCCGAGTATTTGATGAGAACTAATGCATACCATGTTATATTTTGATGTCCATTGTGATTTGAATGTGATGTATGGTGAAATGACATCGTGT
The DNA here is from genome assembly GCA_021764765.1 of Vicia sativa. NCBI lineage: Eukaryota > Viridiplantae > Streptophyta > Magnoliopsida > Fabales > Fabaceae > Vicia > Vicia sativa. Next base: position 148,242,463 of record CM038796.1, read on the forward strand.
GATTATGTTGATTTATTATGATCATGGAATAATGTTGCATGCTTATATGATTGCATGCACGGCATTTGTTAATTGGTTCATTCCCATTGCGGAAGTGAGCTTGCGAGCCAAGAGACCGACCCGATGTAGGTAGTGAGGCTAGATTCTTGACCCAATGGTGTGGGCGAATCATGGATTACACCGCCTTTCCACGAGTAAACGGAGTGGCAGAACGCGTTCACGATTGGTACCACATGCATAGAGTCTCATTGCATATGGAATTGTAACATGTTAGGATGGTTTCAAAGTTACAATTGCCATTGTTTGATATTTATACATGATCATTGTGTGAATTGTTTCTGTATTGTTTATGATCTGGTGTTGGTTGATGAACTAATATATTCAATTAATCTGTTGGATCTAAGAACGTATAATACATATTATATTGAATTGAAATCTCACCCTTACTCTAACAATTTCGCATCCGGTGATTAGTGCTTGAGTTGGCAGAGGATAGCTCTAGATGTCGAGTTTAGTTAATCTAGTCCGCGTGTCTTTGTCGTGCTCTGGTAGATGTAACACTGGGGAAAAACGATTGCTTGAATCCTTTAACGGATAGTTGGATAGTTTGAATTGTGTTTTCATTAAATGTCCTGGAATGACTATTGATTAATGTATTCAGGATTGAATTATGTTTCATTTCCGCTGTTAAACATAATTTTGGGTATGATTTATTTAAGAATATTCTTCAAAGGAGAGCATGATGTCGCTTTGGTCAAATTTTATGATTTAAATTGTGACGCTTCTTGATTATGATTAAATACTCGATTATTATTTATAAAACGCGGTAAATAGAAGGGGTGTTACAATAGTGGTATCGAGCATAGTCGGTCTTGTCTTAGTGTCGTTATCCTCGTAGTATGCGACTAGTGTAAGTAACATCCGATACTGTGTCGATGTAGATTGTTTTGTAATGTTACGTAACAATGGCCGGAAGAGGTAACGGAAGGAATGATGATGCTATTGCCGAGGCTTTGGGAATGTTAGTCGAGTGCTTGAGGGAATCAACAGGAGTCATGATTGGTGCCGATGACAATTGGGGAATTTTCGCAGGAATAATCCCCTGTTCAAAGGTGCACATGATCTCGAGGGTGCTCGGTGGTCAAGGAGATCGAGAGGATCTTCGAGAGTTATTGATTGTGCTTGGGCAAGGTGAGGTATGGTACTCACATGTTGGCAGAAGCCGACGACCGTGGGTTGCTACCAGGATCGAATTGAAGAAGACGGGTTGCATTGACTTCAATGTGTTCAAGAGCTTCCGAGAAGGTATTTTTGAAGACATTCGGGGTAAGAAAGAGATAGAATTTTTGAGCTCAAGCAAGGCAACAAGACCGTGAGTGAGTACGACCAAGTTTTCTCGAGTTAGCAAAGTATTATGCTAATTATCCTAACGATGCGATGGAGAGTTTTCCAAATGTATCAAGTTTGAGAATGGACTGCGATGAGATCAAGCAAGGTATCGTATCGCCAGATTAGGAGATTCCCCGACGGTGGATTGTAGTAGGATTCTCGGAAGAAGATCTTACTAGTACTAAGGCGAATGCTCGTAATTATGCCGACCGTAGGGTAAGAGATGATGGATCGCGAAGCCTTATGATAGGAATAATCATAGATCCGGAGGTTGGAAGAAGCCCAGTGGGGAGACTCGTTCTTCCTGGTTCTTCCGTAGTGCTGTGATGTGGTGAGTTGGGTCACCGAGCTCTTGAATGCAATGATGCAGAAAGTGCAACAATTGTGGAGAGCTGGCCATTTAGCCAGCCGAGTGTAGATCCCGAAGGATAACTTGTTACAACGTGGTGAAGAAGGACACACTGTCTGCAGTGTACTAAGCCAAAGAAAGAGCAAGTCGGTGGAAAGGTGTTCATTGTTAGGATCGATGTTAAGCCCGATGACCGGTTGATTAAAGGTACATGTTTTATTAATGGCATACCTTTGATTGCAATTATTGACACCGGAGCGACATACTTTTTATTTCTTTGGACCGTGCTAAGAGATTGAATCTAGAAATTTCTAATTTGGATGGAAGTATGGTTATTGACACCTGCCGGGTTTAGTGACTATCAGATGTGTAGAAATTGTCCTATCGTTATTTTCGATAGAGGGTTCGGTATGGATTTAGTGTGCCTACCGTTAGAACAACTTGATATTATCTTGAATGAACGGTTGGTCTTCAACCGTGTTCATATCAATTGTTTGAGAAGACGGCTATATTTCTCAAGTAGCTAAGGTCAAGATGAGATCATGTCGCAAGCGTATGAACTCACCGCCGAGATGGTGCCGTAGTGTTCATGTTATATTCTTCAACGGAAGTGAAAGGGAAGGCTAAGAGTGGTGAATTGCCTGCTAGAATGAATTTCCGTAGGTGTTTCCAGGATGTTAACGAGTTACCACCGAGCGAGAAGGAGTTTGCTATAGATTTGATTCCTGAACTAGTCCGGTCGATGGCGCCTTATCGTATGTCAAGCATCCGAGTTGTCCGAATCAAGAAACAGCTGGAAGAGTTATTGAAAAGAAATTTATTCGCCTAGTGTTTCGCCGTGGGTGCGCCAAAGGTTGTTGGTTAAGAAGAAGGAAGGGATGAGACCTGTGTTGACTACGCATTGAATAAAGTGACGATCAAGAATCGGTATCCACCGCCGAGGATTGATGACTTGATGGATCGCTTGTTGGAGTTGTGTGTTTAGCAAGATTGATCCGAGGTCCGGATATCATCGATTCGTGTTAAGGCGGAAGATATTTAGAAGACCGCTTTTAGAACGAGGTACGGGCATTATGAATATTCTCTATGCCATTTGGAGTTACTAATGCACCGTGTGTTTATGGAGTAATGTGATATTTCATCCGTATCTTGACAAGTTTGTGGTGGTGTTTATTGACGACATTCGATCTACTCAAAGGATGACGAGGAGCATGCAAAGCATCTCGTAATTGTATGGAAGTGTTAAGGAAAAGAAACTTTATGCAAAATTGTCAAAGTGTGAGTTTTGGTTAAGCTTAAGTGAGTTTTCCGGGTCATGTGATATTCAAGAATGGTATTGTGCTGATCCTACCAAATTAGAAGCGTATCTCAAGGAAGTGCCAAGAATGCTTTGAGATTCGTAGTTTCTCGGTCCGCAGGTGTTATGTGAAGTTCATCGAGGGTTTTCTAAGAAGCTACCATTGACTAAATTGACGAGAAAAGGTCAAGTATTTATTTGGGATGCAGATTGTGAGAAGGGATTCCAAGAATTGAAGAGGAGGTTGACTAGTGTCGATTTTGATTTTGCCAACCGAAGAATCTTTGTGGTGTATGTGATGCGCCTTTGATGGGTTTAGAGGTGTTTTGATGCAAGATAAGGTGTTGTGGCTTATGCTTCGAGATGCTTAAAGACTCATGAAAGGAATTACCCGACTCATGATTTAGAGTTGGCGGCCGTGTGTTTGTGTTGAAACTATGGAGGCATTATCCGTATGGTTCACGGTTTGAAGTTTTCAACGATCATAAGAGTCTCAAGTATCTCTTTGATCAAGGAGTTGAATATGAGATGAGGAGATGGTTGAATTTCAAGGATTACGATTTTGGTTTGAACTACCATCCCGGTAAGGCAAACGTCAGCAGATGCGCTGAGCAGAAATCCTTGCATATGTCGATGTTGATGGTCCGTGAGCTAGAGTTGGTCGAGCACCAGAGACTTAAGTTTGGTTTGTGAGACTATCCGAACAAAGGTGAAGTCAGTATGTCAGTCGACTAGTGGTATTTTGGAAGAGATTCAAATGGGCGTAAGTCCGATGTTGGATTAGTGGACAAGTCGACATTGATTAACCAAGGTCAAGGAGGTGAGTTCCGAATCGACGAGAATGGTGTTATGAGATTTGGTGATGAGTGTGTGTCTTGATGTTGCCGAGATCGTGAAGAGTATCTTGGAGGAAGGACATCAAGTGGATTGAGTATTCATCCCGGTGCTACTAAGATGTACCATGACTTGAAGAAGTTATTTTGGTGGCCGTGAATGAAGAAGGAAATCGCCGAGTTTGTATGCATGTTTGGTTTGTCGAATCAAAGATCGAGCATCGGGTTGCCGGACCGATGGAACCGTTATTCGCTCCGGAATGGAAATGGGATGGCATTTCTATGGATTTTGTGTCTGATTGCCTAGAACAAATAAGAACGTGATTCTATCTCGGTGATTGTCGATCGATTGACTAAGTTCCGCTCACTTTATTCCGATAAGAATGGATTATCCGATGGAGAGGTGGCGTAATTGTATGTTGAGAAAGTTGTAAGTTTGCATGGTATTCCGTCTAGCATTGTGTCGGATAGAGATCCGAGGTTTACTTCTAAGTTCGGAGGATTGCAAGAAGCTCGGGTACTAAGTTACGATTGAGTTCCGTGATCATCCATGCATGTATGGTCGACGGAGAGGACGATTCACCGTTAGAGGATTTGTTAAGAGCTTGTGTGTTAGAAAAAGGTGGAGCTTGGGATAGCTATTTGCCATTGATAGAGTTTACCTACAACAATAGTTTTCATTCGAGCATGGTATGGCTCCATTTGAGGCATTGTATGGTAGGAGACGCCGGACACCGCTGTGTTGGTACTAACTGAGAAAGTGTTGTGATTGGACCGTAGATCGCTCAACAAACTTTAAAAGATTAAGATGATCGTGAGAAGATGAAGGCTTCTCGTAGTCGCCGTAAGAGTTATCACGATAAGAGGAGGAAAGATCTCGAGTTTGATGAAGGAGATGTGTTTATGAGAGTTACTCCGATGATCGGTATTGGTCGAGCTGAAGTCAAGGAAGTTGACTCCGCTTTATTGGTCCGCTTCATTACCAAGAGAGTTGGGAAAGTTATGATCGATTGCTTTACCGCCTACTGCGAATTTGCATGATGTTTTCCATGTATCTCAGCTGAGGAGGTACATCATGGATCCGTCTCATGAGATTCAAGTAGATGATGTTCGTACGAGATAATTTGATCTGAAGCAAAGGCTCGCGAAAATTGAGGATCGAAAAGTGAAGCAATCATGAGGTAAAGAGATAGCACTGCACGAGTAGCTCGGGAGGACCAACAAGGAAATGTGACTTGGGAGCCGGAGAGTCGATGAAGGACTCATATCCCGAACTTTCGTTTAAGCTATGTTTTCGAGGACTAAAACTTTTAGTGGGGAGAGTTGTGACACCCCGATTTAATTCAATATTAAATAAGTGAGAATTAATTATTTATTTGATTAAAGTCTTAAATATTTAATTCATCCGATTCATTGGATTATTTAATGAGGAAAGGTTTGAGGCGCAGTAGTAAACGTGGGTGTGATAGTAAAACACTCTACTAATTACTAAGTATTAATTAATTATTTTAATTGGAATATTAAAAGGAAATATAAAAGGAAAAGAAAGGAAAAGAGAAGGTTTTGGAAATCATTTCACGAGAGTTGGAGGAAGAAGAGAAGAGAGGAAAAGCCGACACGAGAGAAACCGAGAATCATCATGTAAGGGGTGATTTTATTCTGTTAATATGTCTTATGGGTTTTGGGAACCAATGGGATGATTGGGTATGTTAGGAATTGGAATGGTAGATTATAGTATGAAACCCTAATTGTGTCGGATGGAAAATTGATCACTAGTGTGTCGATGATAATTAGGAATTGTAAATTATGTTAGTTGATGTCAAAATGGTGTAAAATGGTGTTAGAATGGTGTTCATGATATTATAATTCAGATTGAAAGGTTGGAAATGGTTATGGATGCATAAAGTCGTCAAAATGATAAATTTTGTTGTTACAAGTCGTGGAACTGTTCCCTGGGAGGAACCGGTTCCAAACAGAAAATTTCGAATTTTAGACTGGGAACCGTTCCTGGGAGGAACCGTTCCCCATACAAAAATCCAGGGGGACTCTATTTTGAAAACTTGGGAACCGGTTCCCTGTGGGGAGGAACCGGGTTCCCCATACATTTTTCCAGGAGCGTGTTTTTCAAAGATTGTGGGAACCGGGTTCTCCCATTGAGGAACCGTTACCACCGTATTTTTCCAAAACTTCTAAATTTTCAAAATGCATATTTTCTAAACCAGAATTCGATTCGAGTGCCATTTTCGGTGTTATTTCTTAAATTTAAAGTTCTACCTCCTGGAAAAGAAAAATACTATTTTATTGAAAATTATTTTAAAAAGAGCCGAGTTCCCGATTTTGAAAATGTGGATTTAAATACGGAAGATGGTAATTAATGCGAATGGTCTGAGTACCGGATGAGAACTAATGCATACCATGTTATATTTTGATGTCCATTGTGATTTGAATGTGATGTATTGGTGAAATGACATCGTGTGATTATGTTGATTTATTATGATCAGTGGAATAATGTTGCATGCTTATATGATTGCATGCATGGGCATTTGTTAATTGGTTCATTCCCATTGTGCGGAAGTGAGCTTGCAGAGCCAAGAGACTGACCTGGATAGAGGTAGTGAGGCTAGATTCTTGACCCAATGGTGTGGGCGAATCATGGATTACACTGTCTTTCCACGAGTAAACGGAGCAAAGGTGAACGCGTTCACGATTGGTACCACATGCATAGAGTTCAGATTGCATATGGAATTGTAACATGTTAGATGGTTTCCAAAGTTACAATTGCCATTGTTTGATATTTATACATGATCATTGTGTGAATTGTTTCGTATTGTTTATGATCCGTGTTGGTTGATGAACTAATATATTCAATTAACTGTTGGATCTAAGAACGATAATACATATTATATTGAATTGAAATCTCACCCTTACTCTAACAATTTCGCATCCGGTGATTAGTCGCTGAGTTGGTGAGGATAGCTCTAGATGTCGAGTTTAGTTAATCTAGTCCGCGGTTCGTGTCGTGCTCGCAGATGTAACATCGGGGAAAACGATTGCTTGAATCCTTTAACGGATAGTTGGATAGTTTGAATTGTGTTTTGATTAAATGTCCTGGAATGACTATTGATTAATGTATTCAGGATTGAATTATGTTTCATTTCCGCTGTTAAACATAATTTTGGGTATGATTTATTTAATGAATATTCTTCAGTGAGAGCATGATGCTGTTTGGTCAAATTTTTATGATTTAAATTGTGACGCCTTCTTGATTATGATTAAATACTCTGATTATTATTTATAAAACGCGGGTAAATAGAAGGGGGGTGTTACATCATTCATATACACTGTCATGCATCATACTTTGCATAAAACTAACCAATATTCTGTCAAAGTTCCTCTTGTTTTCTCCAAAACAGTAACAGTCACTTCTGACGCAAACAGGTCCAAGATTAAGCCCCGAATCGACGGGAAAACTATCTGAAAGACCGCCTTTGGTTGTCCTCCGACGACTAGTCCAGGATTAAGCCCCGAATCGACGGGAAAACTATCTGAACGACCGCCCTCGTTGTCCTCCGACAATGCATCCGTGATTAATACCGCCGCATCGGAAACCCTATCCGAACGATCACAAGTTATCCTCCGATAACAGCAATGGATCAACACCGATGCACAATAGGGAAGCTATCCACATTTTGCCAACTACTATCTCCTCGAGTAATCGGCACTAAGATTTATTCGACCCTTCCTATTATCAACGAACTATAGAGTCTAGCGATGACTCAGCTGTCTTGATGGCATCTTAAGCCCATCTCCGACTACTTATCAACAAAGGCTTCACTTTCGAATGCTGCATATATGGTTAAAAATCAATACAAACCAAGAACTTCATTAAAAAAATGAACACTAAGTCTCGACGATGACTCTCTAGATGGCATCTTAAGCCCATCTCCATGATCCTTCCAGAACGACTACGAGCCTAGCGACGGCTCACCCCAAAGATCGATCTTTCCAGATGGCATCTTAAGCCCATCCCGCCAATTCTCCTATCAACATTCTCGAGTCTAGCGACGACTCATCTTCCAAATAAGTATCCAAATGGCATCCAGAAGCCCATTCTCGCATCGTCACCAACCCAGTGCAAATTTTCAGTGTATTTGAGTGTTCAATCATCTTCACCTCCGTGTCACAAAAGACAAGCGTGTCAATCTAACCCTCCAGACAAGAAGATTGAACAGGGCAGTCATTATACCCCAAAATTTGCCCTCCATCTACTCAAGAGATTTCATATGCTCAAGGGTTCCTCAAGAGTCGATCGCCCAAACTCTCCTAGACAATCAACCCAAACTAGGGTTTGGTATCTCTCAAGTCAAGATGAACTTCCAACATCTCCAATGGCCTTCATGCCTCCTCATATGCTTCAAAGATTCTCCATGTCAAGTTTCAAGCTTCACAAGTCAAGTTTCGCATAATTGCTCGATGGTGAAAATCACAGTATTGGACAAAAAGTCAATGTGGTCAACATACACCAAACTTCATAATTTTTGGTCAACATCCTCATTTTGAAGTTACATTCATCATTTGATCAAGGGTTGATCATGATTCATCAAGAAAACTCAAGATTTGCTCAAAAGTCAAACTTTCTAAATTAGGGTTTCTAGGTGAAAAGTCAATCAACTTTGACCGATCATAACTTTCTCATACTTTCTCGTAAAGTTTTCCACCACCTCTTGTTTTGAAGGAAATTCAATTTCTACAACTTCATGTCTCACAAGAATGTCCAAAAATGCTTCATTTGAGAGGTATAGCTCAAAACATTATGTGTCATTTTCAAAGTCAACAAAAGTCAACTTTTGCTTTGAAGATATATTGAGCATGGTAACTCCAATTGAGATGAGACCAAAAAGGTTGGTCAGAGGACTCTTAGAGATTTCCAAAAAGTCCAAGAACACTCAAAAATGTGGAAAATTGAGCAAGATACACTATTCAGAAGTTGGGCAATTTTGGACAATTGCACAAAAGGACATTTTGGTCAAAAGGCAAAATTTTCCAAATGGGCCTATAATCTTTTGATCCAAACTTGTTCATGACAATATTCTTGACCCATAAATGCTTGGCCATGGCGATTTTCTATTTTATTGATTTTATTTTGGATTTTAAACCATTTAATTCCAAATTAAATTACATAAAATATGAAAATAAGGTTATTTTTTCAAATAAGTTGGATTTATATCTTTCTTAATGTCCAAGAAAGCCCACAACAATTGCCAAATTCATGGCTCATGCATATGGAAAGAGAAAATCAAGTTTTTAAAGAAATTTGATTTGATTTATTGGAAAATATTTGCACAATCAATGTCCAATCTTTTTTGTTTGCTTTTGCCATCCAATTCTCTCCTATAAATATCAAGCATCAACCAAAGACAAAGGACGAAACCCTAACCCTAAAAACCACCCAAACTCTTGCAAAAATTTTCAAGAAACTTGGAAAATCGAATTTCAAACTCCACTGCACCCCTCAAAACCACTCCATTGTCTTCGTGAGGTAAGTTTGAGTAAGTATACCTGCCACGGGTTAAAGCAAGTCAATCGAGCCCTGACATGCATACATATTCCAAATTTTCTTGATTTTGCATTTTACTAACTCATGTTTTAATCAATTCTAATGCTTCTAATGTGTTCATGAGGTTCGTAGTGATCCGGGCAATCGCTAGAGAGCTTGCACGTAAGAATCACCAGCCATGTTTAGGTTTTTGAATCGGTAGCTTTGAACCGCCATTACAGACGATTCAACCAAAACCGATGCCATCATTGAATCTGCAAGCATCGATTTAGGGGGGGTAGGGTACTTTTCTGCCATTTATTTTTGCTATTTCACAGGTTTGATCTTCGAAGCCGCCGGAGAAGACGACCGGAGCTAGGGCTCCGGCGTCGTTGACCTGTCTCTGACCGGCGTGAGCTTGTGTGGCGCGAGGGAGATCTGTGATTCGTCCATTCATGTTGACCGGGGTCCACTTGGCTGATTGTGTTTTGAATTCAAAATCAGTGCCACGCGTTCATTTATAAACAATTCCTTGTATTTTCCAGACACAAAAGACACGTTGTCCCAGTGGTTAAGGCGCTTCCTGTGCAAAGATGCTCTCCCATGTCCTGAGTTCGAATCCTGCTTGCACCGGTTTCACTTTTCTTTTCCAAACTTCAAACTTTTCATATTATTTTCTATTTTCTATTTTTATTTAATATTTACATGTTATTTTAATTAATTTCACATTTTTATTTATGCATTAAAAAATTATCAAAAATTATTTTCCTTTTTATTTTATTTTCAGAAAACCTTTATTTAATTTATAAAATTTAAAAATATAATTTTTGCATGCATATTTATTTTTATTTGTAATTTTGCATTTAAATCATTGTAAATTCATTTTAAATTATTAAATTGCATCTAAAAAAATCCCAAAAAATTATTTTAGCATGTTTACATTATTTCCAGCATGTAATAATTTTCTCATATAAAAATTTGCATTTTTCTAACATTTTCTTTATTTCGATTTTATCATATTTTCCGATTTCTCGCTTGTTTCATGTGTTAATCCGATCTTGCACGATTCTTCCATTTTTATCTTATTTTTCAATAATGTAATTGTATATGGGATGTAATAGTTTAATTTAGGATTTTTATTTTCCGCATTTTAAATTATGTATCTGCCTCAAAGCCATGTAATAGCGTAGGACATTTACTTTCCGCACCTTTACATTCCGTGATTTTACTTTCCGCACCTATAAACCGCTAGTAATTAGGCGGTATGGCAAGACTAAAATTGAACATAGCCCACTAATTTCAAGATAACATATTCTGAAATCAACACACTCCTTTCACACACGCACCCCTTAGGGTAATTTTCTCTCGATGCCTTTCGAATTCAAATGGTCATGTCCTCGAACAGAGGTATTCTAGCACCGCTGTTTTCCAAACAAATCATCATAGTCCCTTCGATACAAAGATCATAAGACCCACGATGTCGCCTCCGAATACATGATCTTGACCTCGATTGTCGCCACGAAAATGATGATAGTCCCTTCGAATGTGCTAGGATACTTCCTACAAGTTGCTTTCTATGACCATCCGATGTCCCTTCGAATGTCCCGCTTACATCCAACGAATGGAGCTACCTACTAACTAATGGTATGGCTAGCACTATTCTAAAGGAATGTAGAAGTACAACAAAACGACCAATTCCGAGTGGGTAAATAAGTCTTTTAGTTGCTTGCTCTATCAAATGCTTTTCACACCACACTCTTTTTTTCGAAGTTCAAATTCTTTTCAAAAACAAAAACATTTCCGAACACTTTGTATACACTCCTACATGAGTCATTACAAAGTAAAAGCGAAATGCCTTTTTTCAAAACATCTTTGTCAAACACACAAAAGCAATTTTAAAAGTGATCTAGAACTAAGAGCCCTGAGATAACTACGGATGGAAAGGGTGCTAATACCTTCCCTTTTCATAACCATTCTCCGAACTCAAAATCTAACGAAGGTCTTTTTCTACTTTTTACCTTCCCTTAATTGATAAAATAAAAGTCGGTATACTCTTGCTATCCGCACATTTGATACAAAATCCTACAAAGTCGGGCTCATCAGATCACACCGTAGTTGATATAGTCGATACCGGCACTGAGATATGAGCAGATACTACTTCTTCTTCTTCCTTTGTCTCGTTATTGCTACAAAGTTCAGGGCTTAGTTTAATTTCATTTTCAGATTCCATCTGGGCTACTAAGTGTTCATATGGAAAATTGTCATTAATAGGTACGGTGTCAGGATTAAGGTTTTCCATTCTAGACAGATGGTCAGCTACAAGATTCTCAGAGCCCAGTTTATCTTTGATCTCTAAATCAAACTCTTGCAACAGCAAGATCCATCTCAATAATCTTGGTTTGGTGTCCTGTTTAGCTAGTAGGTATCTGACAGCTGCGTGATCTGTATAGATTATAATCATCGCGCCTACTAGATTGGAACGAAATTTATCCAATGCAAAAACTACGGCCAAAAGTTCCTTTTCTATAGTGGCATAATTTATCCGTAGAGTCCAAGGTTCTACTTATGTAATATATGGCATGGAGCTTGTCTCTTCTTTGTCCTAGGACTGCACCTACTGCATAATCGCTTGCGTCGCACATTATCTCGAATGGTAAACTCCAATCAGGTGGTTGTATGATGGGTGTGGATCTAAGAGCTATTTTCAACCATTCAAACGCCTTCAGGTAATCATCACCAAAGATGAATTCAGATTCTTGCATTAGGAGGTTGGTGAGCGGTTTAGGTATCTTTGAGAAATCTTTTATGAAATATCGGTAGAAACTGGTGTGGCCTAAGAAACTTCGTATTTTTCGCACGGTCTTTGGTGGTTAGAGGTTTTCAATTACTTCAATCTTGGCTTTGTCTACTTTGATACCCCTTTCGGAAACTATGTGTCAAGGAAAAATCCTTGTTTTACCATAAAATGGCATTTCTCCTAATTCAAAACTAGGTTTACTTGCACGCATCACGGTTTGCTCTACAAAACTCAAAATCGATTTCGTTGATTCATGCATTTTTAATATAATTTGATTGAATATTTGTGTTTAGACTGATGTTTGTAAACTTTTTGGATAGTTTGATTTGAGTTTTAGCACAGGAACGAGAATCTGCCATTGCTAGGGTTCATGAGCACAAATTAGGGATTTCTAAAATAGGATAAATTGGACGAAACTAGTGACACTATCACACTCACGGGATCAAACCGAGTTGAACCATGATCTCATAACTGATTTATGTTGCGTATTTTTTAATTTTTATTTCTTGCAGGGGTATAGTGACGAAATAGAACCGTGGGTAAAAGTTTGAAAATTCAAACGAAGAAGATGACACCTTGGCGCATTTTGGTTCCAGCTTTTGGATCCCAAGAGGAGGCATCACCCCCAGAAGCTCCATCTTCTAGATCCCTAAAGGAGGCATCACCCCTAGAAGCTCCAGCTTTTGGATCCTCTTCAGCAACATAACCCCCCAGAAGCTCCAGCTTCTGGACGTCCCAGATCCAGAATCTCCAGAAGCCCTAGCTTCTGAACCCTTCCAGCGTCAGAATATCCAGAAGCCCCATCTTTTGGACCCTTCCAACAATAGAACCCCTCCAGAAGCTCCAGCCCGGACGCTCCAAGAAGAATCTCCGTAAGCCCCACTCGACCTTTCGATGCGTAAGCCCACCTCCGGACACGCCAATGCATTTTCACCGTAAACCCGCTTATGGATACACACATGCGCCACCACGTAAGGCTGGCTTCGGAAGCTCCGCCGTTCGATGATTTTTTTTCTGCTTATTATTTCCTCATGCTTAAATAATCATTTTAAATAATTAGTAATTAGGTTAAATAATTAGTCTAATTAGGTTTAATTCCACAAATAATTTTCATTAAACCTTTCTTAATTAAAACTAATTAGAATTAGGCTTTTACTAAAACCAACCTCTAATAAACCAAAAATATATTTTTCTATTATTCCAAGATTTTAAATTCTAGAAAGGTTGTATAGGTTGCAAATTTTATCATGTAATAGTGTAGGACCTTACATTTCGCTTTTATCAGACCCATATTATGTATCCGTCCCTAAGCCATGTAATAGCGTAGGACCTTTACATTTTCATTTATTTTCCGCACCTATTAATCGCTAGTAATTAGGCGTGTATGGCAAGATTAAAAACAACATAAATCACTTCTAATCATAAGATAAAATATCTGAATACAACACAAAATTCACACTTGCACCCACCTTAGGGTATCCTCTCTCGTTGCCTTACAAATAATGGTCATGTCCCTCGAACGTAGGGATATCATAGCACATTTGCCTACAATATATCATCATAGTCCCTTCAACTTAAAAGATCATAGTCCCTCGATGTTGCCTACGAATATATGATCTCGTCCCTCGATTGTTGCCTACGAAAAGTGATGATCGTCCCTACGAATATGCTAGGATATCCCTACAAGTTGCCTTTTATGACCATCCGATCTCCCTTCGAATGTCCATTTTACATCCAATGAATAAGGTTACCTATCAATCAATGATATGGATAGTCTTATTCTAAAGGAAAGCAAAACAACACTGAAACGACCGTTCTGAGTGGGTAAAAATAAGTCTCTTTTGCTTGCTCAATCAAAATATTTTTCTACACGTCACACTTTCAAAAACATTTTCAAACACTTTGTATACATTCCAGCGTGAATCATTACAAAGACAAAACATTTCCAAACACTTCGTATACATTCCGGCGTGAATCATTACGAAGTCAAAGCGAAATGACTCTTTTCAAACACACACAAAAAAGCAATTAAAGTGAGCTAAGAAATTAAGAGCCTGTAGATAACTATAGATGGAAAGGGTGCTAACACCTTCCCTTTTCATAAGTAGCTCCCTTACTCCGAATCTAACGAAGGTTTTTTCCTGTTCTTTTCGCCTTCCCTTAATTGGATAAAAGAAAAGTCGGTGGAGACTCTTGCCATCCGCAACATTTGCTATCAAACGCAAAACAAACAAGTCAGTCTCCCACCGTGTTTTAGAACTGGCGACTCTGCTGGGGAAAATCCTAAAGAGAGGTTACCTTAGGGTCTAGATCACTTTAATTGTTTGACTTGTATGCTTTACTTTTAAGGGTTGCTTGGGTATTATATCCGTGGGGGATCCTACATCCGGATCCAGGTTTCCTTAGGTAAGTAGCAATAAATCATCGCGACCGTTAGGCGTATACTGAAACGGTCAACATGATGGCTATGTTAGTGCGACACTTTGGATGTCTCGATGCTCCTCATGTTCAGTTGAGGCAAGTATTTGGCGTCTGTGTGGTGTCATCAGCACTAACTCAACTTTTAGAACCTTAATTGACCCATCTTGGCCATTAGAAGGTAGTGATATGGTCGGCTTCAGTGTTGACTGAGGTTGGTTGATACTCGATGCTACGCTCATTAAGATTCGACTTTCGGGATGTTTCGGGTCGACCACTTGGTAGTCGTATTGAAATAAAGCCTACGAGAAAGATCAATGATATGAGATTCCTAGAACCCGGTTACTATTATAGGACATGTTGAACCCACTTAAACTCTGGTAGGATAGAAACCTATACCTCATGCAAGCCTTAAACCTAGGGCTATTGTGTGAATTGCTTGTGCTTGCTACTTATTTTAAACATGACATCATAACATCATAACATCATAACATCATAACATCAAAACATCATTTCTAACTATTTCAAGGACCTAGGAATTTATCTTTGCTCTGTTTTGTAGGAATTATGGCTTCCAGGAACACTATCCGAATCAACTTCATGGGTATACCTTCTCAACTCAAAGAATTAATTTCAAAAGTTCCCGATCATGCTCAGTTCATCAAAAGACATGGTTATCTTCTTGACTTGGTTATCTCCTGTTTTGAAGAAGATATGATGCACGTCGTATTCCAGTTATTTGATCCAAACATAATCGCTTACATTCCCAGACAGCATTGGTTCCTATATTGGAAGAGTTCTAAGCTACTGGGATACCTATCCTCGATCGTGTACCATTCATCGGTTCAAAAGCTCTAAAATACGAAGACATCGCATCAGCCTTACATCTAAAGCGATCAGACATCGAAGCTAATTAGGAAACAAGAAGCAGAGTTAAGGGTTTGCTTGCTAAGTTTCTGATAAAGAATGCTCGAGAATTCCTAAAGGCTACGAGTTTCCATGCATTCGAAGACATTTTGGCCTTGCTAATCTATGGCTTGGTGCTATTTTCTAATCCAGATCAGTTCATAGACGTGAACGCTATCAAGATATTCCTCACTCGTAATCTTGTGCCTACCTTACTTGGGAACATTCCGCACTCTCTCCACACTCGTACTATCAAAATACAAGGAACTCTCATGTGTTGCATACCGCTACTTTCACACCTTCCTCAATCAGTGATGAAGAACGAGCAAAGATTGAAGTGGTCTCAAAGGATAATGTCACTCTCTCATTCAGATATGCGTTGGTGTCTTTTTCCTCAAAAGGACTTAAGTTTCACTGAGCCGCTGTGGAATTCTAATGTACCACCCTTGGCATAAGGAGAGGTATCACTTACAATCCTTCTCTAGCTCTACGCCGTTTGTTATGCTCAAGGATGGTCCTCATGATATGCTTCTCCAAGACATTGTGTTTGACTACAACAACGATCTCCAGAACTACCATCGAAGGTTTGTACACGCTTGAGGCATGATAAAGAAGACTGATACCAAGACTTTGGAACACAAAAATTCCATTCCTTGGGAACCTTATCTCAAATGGGTACGAGATCAAGCTCAAAACCTCATGATGTCGTTTACAACCTGCTTACCGTTGATTATGGAACCTGTTGCTATGGGTGATGAACCCTATACCATTCTCTATCCAGACATGCCTACTGATTTCGAAGACTTGAAAAGATCCTGGATTCAAGTTAAAGAAGAAAGGGATACCTTCGAAGCTCAATGTTATGAAAGCGAGAAGAAAGTACTAGAGTTGACAAAGCTACATCACGAGGAGCGAAGCATCAATGCCTACTTCAACACAAAGAGAAGGCCCATGGGAGACCTAAGCTTAGGAATTTCTTATTTGTTAAAACTTTCTTTTGTACTTGCTAAAAGGTAAACTAATAAAAGTTTGTTCTTGCTTGTTTAACAAATTTAAATTCCTAAGGTCCTTAAAAACATTGCATTACATAACATCGCATATCATGGCATAACATTCCATAACAGCTACATCAAGACCGGTTTTCTTTTTCTCTCACTGTTTATTTCAGCAGAAATGGCTCTTGAACAGACTGTTAAAGATCTCCAGGCTCAGAATGCTCAATTCCAGGAGATGTTCACCAACTTGGTCCAAGGCCAGAAAGACCTGAAAAATCTCATCACCGTAAAGAAGAAGACCATCGTATCCTCAACATGGGAAGAAATCACAAGGGTGAGGGTGGTCACCTCAACCTCGCACAAAAGCGGTGAAATTGAGGGAAGAATCAAGAACAGTGAAGGGAGCCGTCATGAGTCTGAAAACGAAGATGAAGACTATGTGAACGAGCGGTATCCTCCTAACAATGACAAGTACAAGCAACTTGAAGACCGTCCGAATCCTGTGGAAAATCTGAAAATGTCCGGGCTGAACTTTGATGATCTGAGTCTTATTCCTGATGCGGTAATTCCCCACAAATTCAAAGTTCCTACCTTTTCCAAGTATGATGGCAATGTCTTGCCCGAAGCTACATCTGAAGTCCTATGTTCAAAAGATCCATCCTCATACTGAAGATAGGAAATTATGGATCCATTTCTTTCAAGAGAGTTTATCTGGAACTTAGTTGGAGTGGTATTATCAGCTAGAGAGTACCCACATTCATACCTGGAATGTCTTAGCAGATGCTTTCTACAAGAAGTACCAGTACAATACTGAATTGGCACCTACGCGCATGCAACTACAGAACATGTTTATGGGTCGTGATGAGAAGTTCAAGGAATATGTTCAGAAATGGAGAGATTTAGCAGGCAGAGTTAACCACCCTTGTCCAATAGGAAGTTGGTTGATATGTTCATGGGAACACTAACAGGGCCCTTCTTCAATCACCTGATTAGAAATTCATCATCCGGATTCACCGAGCTGATATTGATAGGCAAACGTATCGAAGCTGGAATCAAGAGCGGAAAGATTCAGGTAGAGTCATCTTCAAATGCTGCGAAGAGATCTTTTGGTGGTAAGAAATAAGCCAATGATGTGTATGGTCAGAAGAGCCGTGACAAAGTTGACCACACTCAATCTGTGGGGGCAGTTGTGATCTCCAATCCTACACCAGCACAACGTCAACGAGATAACGCGCGTAGCTAGAACGCGCCACGAAGACAGTTTATGAAGATCAACATGCCGTTGTCACAGGCCTTACAACACATGTTGAAATCAGAGCTGATTACTTTGAGGGATCCTCCTCAACACGTCAATACTTCCTCTCCAAAGTACAGTCCTAACGTAAGGTGTGCATACCACTCCAATAGTCCAACGCACGACACCAACAACTGTTGGGCCCTGAAGAACAAGATCCAAGACATGATTGAAGTAATGGAAATTGAATTCGACCCTCCTGTCGAAACTCCGAATGTGATCAATGCACCAATGCGTGACCATGGTAAAATTTCCAATTTTATTGACAATGACTCCTATGTTTATAATGTGAACAAGATGACTATTCCTTTGATGATCTAAGAAAGATTTGTCAAGCTGTTGTATTTCCGTGATGCCCCGATAACTCGCTATTGGTGTGCATCCGAATCGACGAATGTGCTTGGTCAAGAGGTGTATTCAACGGTGATGGACAACCGAGATGTGCTATTTCTGAAACCACCATCTGTGAATAATCTGTGCGAATACATTTCTAAGAATCTAAAGATTGAAGACATAAGCGAAGCCATACCAGAAGTCTGGGATACCTTGGGGCAGCCAAGCAGAAGGTTTGATTTCATGGTTAAATATACCGCTTCCTAAAGCTACAAGATTCCTATCGAATATGTCAAGGCAACCGGATGGGGAGACGATTTCCCAAAAGACTATGCTGATGTGAACACAATAAGGATCACCTCTGTCGATCTTGCGCCTAGAGTGGCACCTCTCATCATTACCTTTCCCAGACCAATTCCATATTCCTCTAACAAAGCTATACCTTGGAACTATGGAGCTAAAGTTTACTATCATGGCGTCAAGCAAGATCTTTTGACCATTGAAGACATTGCAATTGAAACTACCAATCCTGACATCGAAAACATTACCGGATCAAGCAAGGTAACCCGAACCGGAAGACTATTTTCTCTAGAGATCTCTCCTCCGAAAGATACTTCTACACCAATTCGCATTCCTGCTATCAAACCAGTTCCCGAAGCGAGAGAGAAAGAACCAGTAACTCATCCTGCTCGGACAGAAGTACCAAAGGAAGTTACTAAAGACACCTCCAAACAAGAAATAGAGGAAATTCTGAAGATCATCAAGAAGAGAAACTTCAATGTTGTGGAACAGTTAGGACAAACTCCGTCCAAGATATCGACGCTAGCTTTGCTATTGTGCTCTGAGGCTCATGCTAAAGCCTTAGTAAAGTTTCTGAAGAATGCTCACATACCGTAAGACACTATTGCTGATCAATTCGAAGGTTATATTGCTATCCTGACCGTCAACAATGGTTTGGGTTTCGATGTCGATTTAAATTTCGCCGTAAGGAAACACAACAAAACTTATGATCTCCATTGAATGCAGGGAAGTAGATTGTCTCACGACAGGATACCGGTTCGCCTCAATGTTTTGCCAAAGAGCGCTTTCGACCGACTTAATGTTGAATAAGTGGTCATGAAGCCCAGTGACATAATCGTAAGAGCTTTTGATGGTTTTAAACGAACAGTACTTGGAGAGCTCGTCCTGCTAGTTAAAGTCGGTTCCCAGACTTTCGACTCCATTTTCTTTGTCATGGATATTCGTCCAGCTTATTCTTGCCTACTTGGATGCCCTTGGATACATAGGGCGATAATCGCTACTCTACCGCATCGTGTCAAGTACCCAAAGAAGGGAAGATTGTTACAGTATGTGGTAAAGAAGAATATATGGTAAGCCATGTGCAGTCATTCTGGTGCCTCGAAATGGAAGGAGAATTCATTGAAACCCTCTGTCAAGCTTTCGAAGTGGTTCCACGAGTCATGCTTGTTGACTTCCCTGCCACTCCTGAAGTTACTAGAGTTCCACCAAAGATGGCCTCACTAAAAGACGCCAAAATTGCAGTTGAAGAAGAAGGTTGTATTGTTTGGGGTCAGCTCCCCGATCTCCCATTCAAATTTGACAAGACTGGTTTAGGCTTCACTATCAAAGGCCAGAAGGTGATACGCCGCGAACGTGCCGACAAACTTCCTTTCTACATCAACAAAAGCGAATTCCTTGCTATAGAAGATAACGATAGCGACCTCGACATCAACAAATGGATCTTTCCAACTTCAGACGACGGACTCAGCAATTGGAGGACTGAAGATGTCATACCAATCTCCTTTAGACAGGAGTAATTGCTTTTTTGTTTTCTGTTATGCTTTTCGCTTTCATTATGTTCGAACAATAAACTTAAAGCCTATTGCCTTGCCCGGGGCCCCACGGCTCGTTTTTTAGGGTTATTATTGGTCATTCGCATATTTTCATTCAATAAAATCATTGGACTTTTGCATTTAAATAATGTGCTCTTTCTTTTCTTTTACTTTATCACCCTTCAAAAAGCTATGTGTTCTTACACACACCCATATGATACCCTGCAGATTCACTCCGAATCTCGTCGATAACAACTCTGCTATTTCTAAATATGACTTCGATAATCCGATCTACCAAGTCGAAGACGAAGGTGAGGAAGATTTTGAAGTGCCAGGAAAACTTGTCAGACTACTACAACAGGAAGAACAGTTTATACAGCCACACGAGGAGCCAGTTGAGGTTGTGAATCTACATACTGACGAAGACAGAAAGGAAATCAAGATAGGAGCGGGTCTTGAAAACAGTGTCAAAGATATATTGGTCCAGATGTTGTGAGACTATATCAAGATTTTTGCTTGGTCCTACGAAGACATGCCAGGTTTAGACATTGACATTGTGGTACACCGACTACCAACGAAAGAAGGTTTTCTCCCTGTGAAGGTAGGTCGTCAGACGCCCGAGATGTCCGAGAAAATCAAAGCCGGGTTATGAAACAGCTTCAATGGTTTCTAGATGTTACTTCTTATCCATAATGGGTTACGAACGTGGTGCCCGTACCTAAGAAGGATGGTAAAGTGCGAATATGTGTGGACTACAAAGATCTGAACAGAGCAAGTCCGAAAGACGATTTTCCACTCCCAGATATCGATGTTCTGGTTGATAACACCTCTCAACATAAAGTTTTCCTTCATGGACTTTCCCTACAATCGATCAAATGGCTCCTAAAGATATGGAAAAGACTATTTTCGCATACATTGGGGCATATTCGTTACAAAGTCATGTCGCTCGGGTTGGAGAACATTACGCCACATATAAACGTGCATGGTAGCTTTATTTCATGACATGATTCACCACGAGAAGAGAATCACCAAGCACGATTAGCTACCATGTCATCTATGTTCAAAGTTAGATGGGACAACGAAGCTCCCCAAATTATCATTGAAAGATTTGACGAACCAAAGATACTGCTGTGAACTCGATATCAAGTGAAACCTTGGTTCTAAAGAAGAGGTATCTCAAGCCTAGGAATATCCCACAGGGGAATCTGTCAATGACAAGAAGTTCTTAAGAAGATTCGTCTCCAAATTCTTTCTCAGTAACGACATCTTATACAAGCACAATCACGACCTGTGTTTACTCTATTGTGTAGATCAGATAACAACGGAACGAATCATGGAAGAGTTACATGAAGGCACATCTGGTACCCACTCTAGTGGACATACAATGGCTAAAAAGATTCTAAGAGCAGGTTACTATTGGTTCACCATGGAAGCTGATTGTTATCGCTACATCCGATATTGTCATAAATGCCAGATATACGCAGATAAAGTGCATGTACCTCCAGTTCCATTGAATGTTCTGACCGCTCCATGGCCTTTCGCAATGTGGGGCATTGACATGATTGGAGATATCAAACTCACCGCCTAATTGACACCATTTAACTTGTTGCAATTGACTACTTTACCAAGTGGGTACTCGTCAGATCTCTGCTACCAAGAATGTTGTGGCTCGATTCATCAAGTGTAATCTTATTTGTCGGTATGGTGTCCCCGAAAGGATCATCACGGAAAATGGTACCAATCTCAACAACATAATGATCACCGAATTCTGCACGCAGTTCAAGATTAAGCATCACAACTCTTTTCTATATCAGCCAAAAATGAACGGCACAATGGAAGCTGCCAACAAGAATCTCAAAAAGATCATACAAAAGATGACATTGACTTGCAAGGATTGGTATGAGATGTTTCCATTTGCTCTCCACGATTATCGCACTACAGTGTGAACATCTACAGGGGCAACCCCCTTCTCTCTTGTATGTGGTGTGGAAGCAGTCCTGCCAATCGAGGTTCGACACTCAACCGAGTCCTCTAGGACATGTAATCACGAAGACAAATGGGTCCAGACTCGCCTTCACCATATCAACTTGATCGACGAAAAACGGCTCACAGCCATCTGCCATGGACAGATCTACCAGAGGCGAATGATCAAAGCATTCAACAAGAAAGTCAAGCACCGAGTCTACCAAGTTGGTGATCTAGTAGTCAAGCGTATCATCCTTCCACAAGGTGATCCTGGGAAAATGGACTCCCACCCATGAGGGACCATTTGTAGTTAAAATGATTTTCCGTGGAGCTATGATACTAAGCACTATGGATGGAGAAGACTTCCTACACCGTGAACACGTATATAGTCAAAAATACTACGATAAACAAGACCCGCTAGGTTGATTGGCCTAGGAAAAAAGGGCATCCCGCGAACCAAAAAAGGTTTGGGCAAAAGTTAAGGATATACAACAAAATGTACACCCAAGTCAAAACCTACAAAGGCGGCTTGGGCAAAAAGGGTATCTTGGTAGGTCGAAACCCGAAAGGGTGGTCTAGGAAAAGTTAGGATTTAAGCGCATTTACTATGTCTCGTCCATATCACCAACTTACAAGGCTAAACTACTATCAACTTCAAGATTTGAATGGCGAAATCGCTCAATCACTTTCTTCTAACAGCAAAGAGATGAGATAGTCGAAAATATATAAGCAATAGCATAGTTGAAACTTGACGAGATTGTTACCACATAGCTTTACTATTAGTCTCTTGTACAACAAACGGCCTGACTATAGGCCACCTTTCCAAATTCAATGCAAATTTCTTTTCCAATTTCAATTTTTATTGTTTTGATTGCATAAAGTCCAATGATTGCTTTGAATGATTATATGCATCTGACAATAAACATCTGTTCACAAACATATGAAAAGCGAACGAAAAAATAGTAATTACTACAGGCTCTAGGAATTGAGATGACACTAAAGTCACCAATGCATCCCCACAGAGTCACTTTCACAAGAGATACATTCGCATGAGTACCAATCCCCACAGAGACATCGCTCTCGTTACAAAGGCAAATCTTCTCCAACGAAGTACTACATTATCATCACATTGGTCCCCGAGCAGTGATCCTATCAAACTTCATCACATTGGTCCCCGAGCAGTGGTCCTATCAACTTCACCACATTAGTCCTGGAGTAGTGATCCTATCAACTTCATCACATTGGTCCCCGAGCAGTGATCCTATCAAACTTCATCATGTTGGTCCCCGAGCAGTGATCCTATTAAACCTCATCACATTGGTCCCCGAGCAGTGATCCTATCAACTTTATCACGTTGTCCCCAGCAACGTCTATCGACAATGTAATCATCCGCGACAAGATCTACACATAAGATCCCAAGTCGAGCATCTCTCAATCATCATGATAGCACTAATATCTAGACTCGAAACTTGGTCAGATAGTGCATTGGAGGAATCTAAAACATCTCTTATTCCCTAGCTTGGGTTTTCAACAACCCCATCCCTAAGCGGACATCAGAAATCTCCAGCAAAACGTTCCTATCTTCTTCAAGATGGATATATTTTGAAATACCACAACATCTACATTCATACATTACTCATAAAAGTCATAACAAGTGCATGTATCGTAACAACATTGTTCATGACTTTGTCATATACTCGCATGCATCATAATTTGCATAGGACTAACCATATTCTGTCAAGGTTTTATTTCCCTAGCAGGTAAAAGCTATTTTCCAAAATAGAAAGTCAAAGATTAATACTTGAGACAAGACGGGAGAACTATCTGAACGACCATGCAAATTATTCCCAGACAACAGATCAAAGATTAACACCCAAAATAAGACGGGAAAACTATCTATACTGCTCATCTCGTAAATAACCAAGACGAAGGTTTATTCTGATTCTCTCTTATTATCAATCGCCCCAGATGGAATCTTAAGCCCATCTCTGATTTCTCTTTCATCCAAAAGACAAATGCAGAGTCTAGCGTACGACTCACTCTCCAACATCAGCTTCTCCAAATGGCATCTCTAAGCCCATTCCAGTGCATCGTCAACTGACGATTCCATTCCATACAACAGCGAGTGCAAATTTTCAAGTGTACTTGAATGTTCAATCATCTTCTACCTACAGGTCACGAAGGTAAGCATACCAATCTAACCTTTCTCGTACAAGAAAATTGAATAGGCAATGTTATACCCAAATTTTCAAGTGTACTGAATGTTCAATCATCTTCTACCCACAGTCACATAAGGCAAGCATACCAATCTAACTTTTATGGTACAAGAAAATTGAACAGGGGTAACTGTTATACCCCAAAATTTGCCCTCCTACTTCTCAAGACAATCCACAACTCCATACTCAAGGATTTCACAAGGGTTGACTAGATAAACCCTCTTCTAAGCAATCCATCCAAGCTAGGGTTCTGCTCCTTTAAAGTTAAGATGGATTTCCAGTGATTTAAGTGATCATCATACCTCATCATTTGCTTCAAAAGGACCACCATATCAAGTTTCAAGCCTTACAAGTCAAATTTGCTCATCCAATTGCTCAGATGGTTGAAAATCTGTTGTATTGGACAAAAGTCAACTATGGTCAACATGCACAAACTTCATAATTTTTGGTCAGCATCAATATTTTGAAGTATTACTCATCATTTGATCAAGGGTTGACCATGATTCATCAAGATAAGTCAACATCTGATCAAAAGTCAAAGTTTCTAAATTGGGGTTCTTCAAACAAAAGTCAATGTAACTTTGACCAGTGCATAACTTTCACATACTTTATCAAATTTTTTCCATCAAAGCTCATTTTAAAGGGAATTCAATTATCTACAAATTCATGTCTCACAAGCTTGGGCTGAAAATGCTTCATTTGAAAATTATAGATCTAAACATTAGGTGTCCTTTTAAAAATCAACAAAAGTCATCTTTTGAAAAGAAGTGTTCATGAGCATGGAAACTTCAAAGAAGATGAAACCAAAGGGGTTGTCTAGATGACATCTTGAGCTTTCTAAAAAGTCCAAGAACACCTAAAAATGTTAAACATTGAGCAAGATACAAGTTGTGCAAGTTGGGCATTTTTGAGGAGGTGCATAAAGAGGAATAATTGAGAAAATCAAATTTTTTCCAAATGGGCATCACTTTTCTTGGTTAAAACTTGTTTCTAATCACAATTAGAACATCCAATCCCAATGCCACGCCATTGAGTTTTTTATTTTATTTATTTTGATTTTTATTTATTTAAAGTCAATTTAATTAAAATAAAATAGCAAAAAATAAATCAATCAATGCAAGGCTGTATATTTGACATTCTTGAGGTCCAAGATACCTATTAAATGGCCTGAAATTCAAAATTGAGTGATTGGCAAGAGATTGGTACAAGATTGGCAATATTTGATCAAGATTGACAAGATTGGCAAATCAAATATACTCTCATTGAATGAGATATATTTTCTCATCAATGCTCAACCTGAATACATCCTCTATAAATTCAGAGGGCTTTTAAACCCTAAAGGAGAGTTCTTTGCAGTTGGAAGAACCCTAACCAAGCTTGAAAAAACTGTGGCACACAAGCAACTTGCAGCCACAGTTTTAGCTCGATTCAAGCCATTCCAAGCATCCCAACACATTCCTGGAGTCCTCTCGAATCGATCCATCCACTCACCAAGCCTTGAAACATCCAGAATCACGGTTTGCTCTCAAAAACTCAAAATCGATTTCGTTGATTCATGCATTTTTAATATAATTTGATTGAATATTTGTGTTTAGACTGATGTTTGTAAACTTTTTGGATAGTTTGATTTGAGTTTTAGCACAGGAACGAGAATCTGCCATTGCTAGGGTTCATGAGCACGAATTAGGGATTTCCAAAATAGGATAAATTGGACGAAACCAAGGACGCTTTCACACTCACGGATCAAACCGAGTTGAACCATGATCTCATAACTAATTTATGTTGCGATTTTTAATTTTTATTTCGCAGGGTATAGTGACGTAAATGGATAAAAGTTTGAAAATTCAAACGAAGGTGACACCTTGGCTGCTTTTGGTTCCAACTCGACCTGTAAGCGCCACCTCCAAGCTCCACTTTTGATCCCAAGAGGAGGCATCACCCCCAGAAGCTCCATCTTCTGGATCCCCAGGAGGCATCACCCCTAGAAGCTCCAACTTTTGGATCCTCTTCAACAATGTAATCCCCGCCACTGGACGCCCCTGCATCCGTAATCTCCGTAAGCCCTAGCTTCGGACCCTTCCACGAATATCCGTAAGCCCCATCTTTTGGACCCTTCCAACAATAGAACCTCCAAGCTCCACGGACGCCCTAGCAAAGAATCTCCGTAAGCCCCAGCTCGACCTTTCGATGCGTAAGCCCACCGGACACGCCAACAGATTTTCACCGTAAACCCAGCCGATACCAGGCGCCACCACGTAAGGCTTGGCTTCGTGGCGCTCACGATGCTCGGATGATTTTGTTTTTGTTTTTATTATTTCCTGCTTAAATAATCATTTTAAATAATTAGTAATTAGGTTAAATAATTAGTTTAATTAGGTTTAATTCCACAAATAATTTTCATTAAACCTTTCTTAATTAAAACTAATTAGAATTAGGCTTTTACTAAAACCAACCTCTAAAAACCAAAAATATATTTTTCTATTATTCCATTTTAAATTCTAGAAAGGTTGTATAGGTTGCAAATTTTTATCATGTAATAGCGTAGGACCTTTACATTTCAGCTTTTACTTTTGCACTCAAGATATTATGTATCCCTAAGCCATGTAATAGCGTAGGACCTTTACATTTTCGCAATTTATTTTCCGACCTATTAATCGCTAGTAATTAGGCGTATGGCAAGATTAAAACAACATAAATCACTTTAATCATAAGATAAAATATTTGAATACAACACAAAATTCACACTTGCACCCACCATAGGGTATCATCTCTTGCTTTACAAATAATGGTCATGTCCTCTAACGTAGGGATATCTTAACACATTTGCCTACAATATATCCTCATAGTCCCTTCAGCTTAAAAGATCATAGTCCCTCGATGTTGCTTACGAATATATAAGTCTCTTTTGCTTGCTCAATCAAAATATTTTTCTACACCTCACACTTTCAAAAACATTTTCAAACACTTTGTATACATTCCAGCCTGAATCATTACAAAGACAAAACATTTCCAAACACTTCAGATACATCCGCGTGAATCATTACTAAGTCAAACCAAATGACTCTTTTCAAAACATCTTTTCAAACACACACAAAAAGAAATTAAAGTGAGCTACAATTAAGAGCCCGAGATAACTACGGATGGAAAGGGTGCTAACACCTTCCTTTCATAACCGCCTCCCTTACTCGTAATCTAACGAAGGTCTTTTCCTATTCTTTTTTCCTTCCCTTAATTGGATAAAAGAAAAGTCGGTGGCGACTCTTGCTATCTGCAACATTTGCGATCAGACGCAAAACAAACAAGTCAGTTCTCCCACCGTGTTACACTGGTGCATTACATGATCCGAACGACATTCATCGATAAGCGAACGTACCATAAGGGAATCTGAATGTAGTCTTTTCTTGGTCATCAGGATGGATGGGAATTTGAAATAATCCTGAATAACCGTCCAAATAACAATAGTAGGAATGCTTAGCCAATCTGTCAAGCATGGGGTAAATTAAGGTAGAGGCAAATGGTCCTTACGAGTGGATTTATTTAGTTTCCTATAGTAAATGCACATTCTGGATCCACTCACGACTCTTTCTGCTATATGTTCTCCAACTTTATTTGTCGTGACTTTGATTCCTCCCTATTTGGGTAATCAATGGAGTGGACTGACCCAATGACTATCAGAGATCGAATATATGATTCCTGCATTCAGAAGTTTGGCTACTTCGCCTTACTAAAGGTTCGTAATCGATTAATTTTTCTGATGTTCTCTATATGTCTTACAGTCATCTTCCAGCATGATGCGATGCATGCAGATGAAAGGACTTATTCCTTTGATATCAGTAATGTTGTATCCTAAAGTGGATGGATATTTTCGTAAAACATGTAACAGTTTTTCCGTCTCGAGTTGTCCTAATACTACATTAACTATCATTGGTTTTCTGAGTTCAGAATCTAGGAATTCGTATCTTAGGGTTTTGGGTAAAACATTAAGTTCCCAATCGGGTTTTTTGGACAGGCATATGAATTGGTGTCGCCTAGACATTCACTTAAATTGTCATTACGATATTTGGGACACCAATTATCATCTTCGTAAAT
The DNA here is from genome assembly GCA_021764765.1 of Vicia sativa. Taxonomy (NCBI): domain Eukaryota; kingdom Viridiplantae; phylum Streptophyta; class Magnoliopsida; order Fabales; family Fabaceae; genus Vicia; species Vicia sativa. The sequence goes on from CM038796.1 coordinate 148,270,712, forward strand.
CGTTGGAATTAGGTTCCTTTATCGACTCCATCTCTTTGACACATTCGCCTATTACGCCTAAAAGATAGCACATATCATTGATAGTGGGTCTTGTAGGAATTGTGTCAAGATGAATTCAACTTTTCTTCTCCAACTTCAAAGGTTAGTTTTCCTTTCTTAACATCTATTATGGCTCCTAAGAAGGCCAAAAATGGTCTTCCCAAATGATAGGGGTGACACTATCTTCTCTAATGTCCATAATGACGAAACCGTAGGGATGTAGAATTAAACTATTCATACTCAAGGATTCCTATGGGGTATTTGATCGAACGATCCGCTAGTCAGTACTAACATCTTAGTCGGTCTTAATTCTCCCATGTCAAGCTTCTTAGATATCGACAGGCATCACATCAATACTAACACCTAAGTCATATACAACCTTGTTTATGACAAACTTACCTATGTTGTGATAGAGAAGCTTCGAGATCCTTCACTTTATGCATTTTATTTTGAATAATGGCGCTACACTCTGATGAGTGTAAATGTCTCGTTATCCTCTATCTTCTTCTTGTTAGATAAGATTTATTTAAGAAACTTAACGATGAGGGCATCCGAGTAATAGCTTCTATGAAAGGTATTGTGATATTTGTATGTTTCAAGTTCCACAAATTTCTTGAATTGCCCCGCCTAGGTTGAGTGAGTCTTTGAGGATAAGGGATTGGTGGTTTGTAAGATGGCAGGAACATAGGATTTTTCCTTTTCTACCGCTCTCCATCACCTATCTTCTTTCTTTGGATCGCTTTTCTCTTGTTTTTCCGAGCTTTGGGACATGGTGGATTCTTAGTTCTAGGTCCTCTCGTCTCAGCCACTTTCACAAGATAATATCATGAGCACGTCCTTCAGATTTGGTTGAGGTTGACCTGAAATGCAAAGCAGGGAGCTTGTTGTTGGGCCACTTGTGAAATTTGGGTTTCTAACATCTTGTTATGTGTGGCTAAAGCATCTACCTTATTCACTAACTATTTGATTTACTCACGGTGTGAATATTTTGTTTAGGAGCTCCTTGTTGGTTTGAGCTTGAGTAGCTATAAAATTTCCATCATCACCGAGGTTAGACTTCCTAGGCACGTTAGAGTGGCTAGTGTTTTGATATCCGTGGTACCGCTGGTGCTTGTCCAAAGCATACAACACATTGATATTCTTATATGAGAAATTTGGATGATTCTTCCATCCGTGGTTATATGTGTTCGAGTAAGGATTTCCTTGCGTAATGCACTTGGTCGTGGGAGTTCTTGCTAAGAGTTGACATTCAGCAGCAAAGATGTCCAGTACTCCGCACATCTCGTATTTAGGAGTTATGGCAGCCACGGTGGCTGGAGGTACTGTGGTTAGGCTTTCTATATTCTGGGCGAGAGCATCCACTTTGGCATGCACACTATCAAGAATACTGATCTCGTACATACCACCCTTCTTCGGTGCTTTCTCTCCAGGAGCTTTCTCTACTTGACCTCTTTCACTTCCCCACTAGTAGTGGTTTTGGGCCATACTCTATGAGTGCATAAGTTGCGACATAGGATTTATTCATAAGCGCCACCCATGGCGCGCTTATCGTTAATCTCGTATTATATAGGAGACCATTGTAGAAGGTATGGATAATTAACAATTCTTCTAACCCATGATGTGGACAAAGCCTCAACATGTCTTTATATCTTTCCCAAGCGTCGAAAAGAGACTCGTTGTCTTTTGTTGAAAATCGCTTATTTGGGATCTCAACATAGTTGTCTTACTTGTGGGAAATATCGCAAGGAAGACCTTCTTCAACTCATTCCAGAGGTAATCGAGTTAGTGGTAGAGATTGGATCCAAGCTCTGCTCTATCTCTTAATGAAAAGGGAAAAGACGAAGTCTTATCGCCTTGATCAATTCCATTTGTTTTAATCAGATCCGATATTGCGTAAACATGGATATGTGTAGATTAGGGTCGCCCATTGATCCACCGAAAATAGTTATGTTGTAATGGACAATGTAGATGGTTTGAGTTCAAAGTTGTTAGCTCGTGGATGGAGCAACAATGTTTGTGTGGTTCCTCCGCGAAGGAATATCATAAGATTTGAGTGGACGTGGTTGATCACCCATGTCCGGTTCTCCAACCGGTTCGGCGTAAATAGAAGATTGAGAAGAGAGTTGATTGGCACGAGGTACTGTGACGGGCGCCTTCTAATGATAGCGCCAGTTTGGGAATTGGTAGCACTAAGTCTTCGCTTCTAGAGTGAGTACTTGGCATACAATCGGAATGGTGACTTAGTCTCTACAACATAACTTTAAGAGTTACAATATCAACTTCTTAGTCAAGAACGGCGCCAAAAATTGATCACGACTTTATACGCCTTATAGAATCTAGACCGCAAGTATACAGCCCTATCGTAGTATTAAAGATTATCGAATCCTGTGGGATCTGTTGATTTACCATTATCTTAGGTTACTACGTAAATCTAAGGCTAATAATATAGATAATGTTTGGTTTTAGGAATCCAACCGATTAAGATCTAGTTTAGATTCGTAGGAAAGTATCGGTATGTAATGTTTGGGATTAGGATTTAGCAACTCATTGACTTAAGTTATATTATCAAAACGTGTTTCAAGAGGGAAATACTTGTTTAAAAATCCTCTCTCACACTCTCATGTTTATTGATTCGATCTTATAATCAAACCTAAGTGAGTGCTCGCTATTTCAATTAGAGTTTAAAATAGTTTTTGAAAATAATAAAACCTAATCAATCGAAAAGCGCCTCGCAGTATTTTAAGTTGATGCTCAATTACTAATGTGCGCTAAAATCTCAAACTCGCTTTATTGATCCTAACTTAATCTGACTTTACCTCGTGAATAAAACAATACATTAAGAACTAGTAATTGAAACCAAAAATTAATCTTTTAAAACGGATTAAATCGAATGGCTGCTTAAACCCCTGGCTATGTGATCCTACATACCGATAACTAAATTTAGCCTAGCCTGTTAAACGATTCAGCTATAGCGCAACAGTGATAAATAGACAGTTCAGATAAAACATGCATTATGGATAAATGTGCATATAATAGATAAACAATTAATTTAGCCAATAAATAAATAAATGAACAATTAAATAAACCAATAAATAATTTAATTAAAATAAACCTGAAAATAAAAGGCGAAATATTTGGCAAGCTCCAGGAGTCTCCCACAAGTCGGTGATATCTGCCCTTCGTTGTCCGAAAATTCAAAAGCGATGAAAGAAATAAAAAGGCGCAACTCTAACGTAAGGTTAGAATTGGAAAAGGTTCGCAGCAATCCCCGATGTGGAAATTGCTACGAGAAAAGAAAGACATAACTAATAAATCGAAACTAGAAATTAAATGAAATCAGAAATAAAATTAAAACTGGAAAGTAAAACTGGCAGAGTAACGATATAAAATTGTAGAAGAAAATTCGGTGTGTGAAATGAAATATGACAACCTATTTATAGAGGTAGTGGTACACTTGGAAACGGAGCTTTTGAGATTTTCTTGCCTCCTATTTCTCCTCCGTAGCGGTCTTTATGATGCTACCTGAGTCACGCGTAACGGTCGGAACAACTTGCCTTAGTGAGGAAGCTTCGTCCCTGGTCCGTGACGGTCGCTAAGGTTTGCTGGAAGGGGTGTAACGGTCGGTACACCCTTGGGCTTGGTGAGAAGCACGTGGAAGTGGGTTGGGCCTGCTTCCTTAATTCATTTTTCCTTTTTGCTTCTTTCACACCCCCTATTTCTTATCATACACCACACACTTCAATAAATGCTTTTATTTTATGGACTTTGAGTGTGATTTATCCGTCTTTTCTCGACTTTTTTCGTACTTGCCTTATAATTGGTAAAAACCTAAAAACATAGAAAATACCAGCATAATACGAATAAAGAGTAATTTAATTAATTAAAATACGGATAAAAATCATATAAGTCGATCCAAATAATCGATACGCTGTTATCATCGTGGTATTCTCGAGCCTCGAGATACCTCTTCACCTTGTAGAACCAAGGCTTCTCTTCTACTCCTTCAGTATCGAGTTCACAACAATACGTTCGTTTGTCTAACCTTTCAATAGTAATTCGGGGGGGCTTTGTTGTCCCATCTGACTTTGAACATGGATGACATGGTAGCTAACGCATCTGCCAACTGATTCTCTTCTTGGGGAATATGCTCAAAAGGGATTTCTGCGAAGTAAGTGATCAGACGTAGCACATGTTCTCGATATGGAATGAGATTCGGATGCTTCATGTCTCATTTTCCCTTAATTTGTCTGATCACCAAGGTCGAGTCTCCATATACTTGCAGGAATTTGATCCTCAAATAAATAGCAACTTTGATACCCATGTTGCATGCCTCGTATTCGGCCATATTGTTGGTGCATTTGAAACATAATCGGGAGGTGAAGAGTGTATGGCCACCATTAGGAGAGATAATTACGACACCAATACCATTTCCAAGTACGTTAGAAGCTCCATCAAAAACCATGGTCCATCAGGATCCTGGCTCAGGCCCTTTGCCTGGTCCAGGTTCTTCATAATCAGTGACTAGCATAATGTTTTTGTCTTGGAATTCAAAATGCATAGACTGGTAGTCATCTATGGCCTGATGAGCCAAATGATCGGCTACTACACTTCCCTTGATTGCCTTCTGAATACTGTATTGAATGTCGTATTCTTTCAAGATCATTTTCCATCTTGCTATTCTTCTGGAGAGAGCATATTTCTCAAATATGTATTTAATTGGATCCATTTTAGAGATCAATAAGGTAGTATGAGTCAAAATATACTGTCTTAGTCGACGAGCAGCCCAAGCCAAAGCGCTGCAAGTTTTCTCGAGCAGCGAGTATCTTGTTTCACAGTCGATAAACTTTTTGCTAAGGTAGTATATTGCATACTCTTTTCAACTAGGCTCTTCATGTTTCCCCAACACACACCCCATTGAATTCTCTAACATTGTTAAGTACATGATTAGAGGTCTTCCTTTAACTGGTGGCATCAGAATGGGAGGTTCTTGGAGGTACTATTTGATTTTGTCAAAAGCTATCTGAAAATCTCCGTTCCATTCCACTACTTGATCATTCTTCAGTAGTTTGAAGATTGGCTCACAAGTAGTAGTCAAATGTGCAATAAATATGGCAATGTAGTTCAGACGTCCTAGGAAACCTCTGACTTCCTTCTCGGTGCAGGGTGCCAACATTTCTTGAATAGCTTTAACCTTGGCGGGGTCAACCTCAGTACCTTTACCACTGATGATAAAACCTAAGAGTTTACCGGATCTGACTCCAAAGGTACACTTATTTGGATTCAATCTCAACTTGTATTTCTTTAATCTATCAAACAGCTAACGCATATGGTCAAGATGTTCTTCTTCAGTTTGTGATTGAGCTATCATGTTGTCGATGTAGACCTATATCTCGTGATAGATCATGTCATAGAATAAAGCTACCATAGCACGCTGCTGATATGTTGCGCCCTCATTCTTCAGTCTGAATGACATGACCTTGTAATAGAAAGTACCCCACTGTGTGACGAAAGTAGTTTTCTCCATATCTTCGGGAGCCATCTTTATTTGATTGTAAGCTGAGAAACCATCCATGAAAGAGAAAACCTTGTGTTGAGCGGTGTTGTCGACCAGGACATCGATGTGTGGAAGCGGAAAATCATCTTTTGGGATCGCCTTATTCATATCTCGGTAGTCTACGCACATATGGACCTTGCCATCTTTCTTAGGTATTGGTACCACGTTCGCAACCCATTGTGGATAAGAAGTAACAGCTAAGAAACCCACGTTGAACTGCTTCATGACTCCGGCTTTAATTTTCTTAGACATCTCAGGACGCATACGGAGAACCTTATACTTTACAGGAGGAAAACCTTATTTCGTTGGTAATCGGTGCACCACAATGTCAATATCTAACCCTGGAATGTCTTCGTAGGACCAAGCAAAAATATCAATGTAATCTTGCAACATTTGGATAAATCTTCCTTTAACACTGTTCTCAAGACCAGCTCCTATCTTGATTTCTTTTCTGTCTTTGTTGGTACCTAAATTCACAACCTCGACCGACTCTTCATGTGGTTGTATAGCCCTTTCTTCTTGTTGTAGTAATCTGAAAAGTTCTCCTGGCACTTCACAATCTTCCTCGCCCTCGTCTTCAGCTCGCTAGATCGGATTATTAAAGTCATATTTAGCAATAGCAGAGTCATTATCAATGGGATCAAGAGTGGATATGGATATGCAGTTCATTATGTGGGTGTGTGTAAGAACATATAACTATATTTTTTTTCGAAAAATGTAAAGTAAAAGAAATAACAGGGAGCGCAAAAGTCCAATGATTTATTGAATGAAAACATGTAAATGACAGATAACAACCCTCACAAACGAGCCATCGTGCCCCGGTAAGGAACTAGGCTTAAACTCTTATTGTTCAGAATTACATAAAACTCTAAAAAGCATAAAAATAGAAAAAGTAATTACTACTGACTAAAGGAGATTGGCATAACGTCCATTGCTGATGTCAAAGTCACTATTATCTTCTTCTATAGCATGAAATCCATCTTTATTGATGTGGAACAGAGGTCCACCCGCACGTTCGTGACATATCATCTTCTGACCTTTGGAAGTGAAGCCTAGACCAAACTTATCGGATTTGAATGGGAAATCGGGAAATTGAACCCAAACAGTACAACCTCTTTCTTCAACTAAAGCCTTTGCGTCTTTTAGCGAGGCCATCTGTAATACGATGGGAGAATTGACTTGTTTGTTTTACGTTTTATCGCAAATGTTGCGGATAGCAAGAGTCGCCACCGACTTTTCTTTTATCCAATTAAGGGAAGGTGAAAAGAACAGGAAAAGACCTTCGTTAGATTCTGAGTACATGAGGCAGTTATGAAAAGGGAAGGTGTTAGCACCCTTTCCATCCGTAGTTATCTATGGGCTCTTAATTGCTTAGCTCACATTACAAATTGCTTTTTGTATGTGTGTGTTTGAAAATGTTTTGAAAAGGCATTGACTTCGTAATGATTCTCGCTGGAATGTATACGAAGTGTTTGGAAATATTTTATTTTGGAAAAAAAGACTTTGTAATGATTCACACTGGAATGTATACAAAGTGTTTTGAAAAAGATTTTGAAATGTGTGAGGTGTAGAAAATATTTTGATTGAGCAAACAAAAGAGACTTATTTACCTATTCAGAACGGTCGTTTTCATGTTATTTTGCTTTCCTTTAGAAATAAGGCTATCCATACCATTGGTTGATAGGTAACCTTATTCGATGGATGTAAAGGGACATTCGAAGGGACATCGAATGGTCATAGAAGGCAACATGTAGGGATACCTTAGCATATTCGTAGGGACGATCATCACTTTTTGTAGGCAACAATCGAGGGACTAGATCATATGTTCGTAGGCAACATCGAGGGTCATCGAGGGACTATGATCTTTGTATTGAAGGGATTATGATGATATGTTTGTCAGCGTCTTAGCTAAGATATCCCTACGTTCGAGGGACATGACCATTATTTGGAAGGCAACAAGAGAGGATAACCTAAGGTGGGTGCATGTGTGAAGAGTGGATTATGTTTAGATATTTTATCTTGATTATTAGTGATCTAGATTGATTGAGTTAATCTTGCCATACACGCCTAATTACTAGCAGCTAATATGTGCGTAAAAATGGAAATGTAAAGTGCGGAAAGTAAAGGTCCACGCTATTACATGGCTTTAGGAAGTTACATAATAGAGGTGCGGAAAGTAAAGCCGTAAAATAAAATCCTACGTTATTACAAAAATATCCTTATGACCTATACATCGATTTCTAATATTTAAATTGAAATAAAAGAAATAAATTGTAGAAGAAATGTCTAACAAAGAAAAGAAAATGTCTAACCCTAATTGTGAAAGAAAACATTTTTTTATTTTCCTTGGATTGATTTTAATTTATAAAAACCTAATTCTAGATTAATTATTTTAATTAATTATGAAAAATAATTTAAATTATGAAAAAAAATAAACTATTTTTATAAAAAAAAATTAATTAAATGTTTAATTAACCTAAATCTGAAATTAAAATGTTTTTTTGTGATTTTTTAAAATAGTTAAATTAATTTTGCAAGGAAATTAAACCAAATTAAAAAAAGAAAATGTTAGAAGAGTTTCAAGAGGAAAAGTGGTAAAAAACTTGGATTCGGTCCCTGCAAGGCTTGAACCCGTATCCTGGAGGTCATGGGTTTAAAACTTTACCACTTAGCCATGCTGCATGTGTTGTTAGAACACGCCTCCAATTGTTTTTATGCGATCCTGCAAAAAATCAGAAATTTTGAAAAAACAGCAAAAGGTGGGACTCGAACCCACGACCTGAGGAAGAGAGAGACATAGCGCGCGCATAGGAGACTGTTGGGGCGATGATACATCCATTCATTTGGATGCATGAATTAATATATCTGTGATATTAATTCTTGATTTCTGAGTTTTTAATAAAACACACGCGTGGGACCCAGGACTATCATGCAAGCCAATCAGAAGGGTGGGAGTTACCACGCACGTTTCGTCTGAGTCAAAGGAAGTCAACGACGTCGGAGTTAAACTCCGGTCGTCTTCTTCGTCAAGCAACGATTCCTGAACTTACAAAAATCAATCAAATAACAAAAAAAGCCTAGATCGATGGTATTGGACCCTGCGATCATGATGGTAAGGTTAGTTTGTCCTAAAACTGCTTATATCGTGGAATCTAAAACTTCATCAAACTCGTGCCCTAACAATGGCGTTTGGTGATTTATACGTCAAAACTTGCAAACGATGGATCAAACCTACTCTAATAAACCTCATGAACACATTAGTATGGTTAAATTCTATTGAAACAAGATAAAATGCAAAATACGAATTCAAGAAAAATATGAAAATGGATGCTCATGGATGGCATGATTCATAGACATTTGGCCATGGCTATTGACCTGTACTTACTCTATCACACCTCAGGAGCACGATGGAGTGCTTGAAAGTGACTGAAAGTGGCTGGAAAATAGGATACGAGTTTGCCAACTTCTTGGAATTTTTGAGAGTTTTTGGGTTGCTGTTTGAGGCTAGGTTTTCGTCTTTGAGGCTTGTGAGTGTGTCATGTATATATAGAGGAAGAAATTAGGTCAAGAGTTATGTCAAAATATCTTGCTTTGATTGGAAAATATTTGATTGAAGAATCAAATAAAATATTTCCAAAAATGTGTCAATCTTCATGCCAGACATGTTTTCCACGTAATTGCCAGCTATTTGGGCTTGCTTGGACCTCAAGAATGTAAGAAAATCAACCTTGCACTTAATGTTTAGATTTTATATCTTTTATTTTAATTAAATTGGTTTTAAATGAATAAAAATCCAAAATAAATAAAAATAAAAGATAAAAAATGTGGCCTTGGGCTTGGAGGTTCTAATTAAGATAAGAAACAAGTTTGAACCAAGAAAAGTTAGGCCCATTTAGAAAAAAAATTGGTTTTTTCAAGTATTTCTCTTCATGCACCTCCTAAAAAATGTTCGACTTGTACAACTATTATCTTGCTCAATTTTCAACATTTTTGGGTGTTCTTGGACTTTTTAGAAAGCTCAAGATGTCCTCTAAACAACCCTTTTGGTTTAATCTTCATTTAAGTTTCCACGCTCATGAACACTTCTTTACAAAAAGATGACTTTTCGTTGACTTTTAAAAGGACCTGTAATATTTTGATCCATAACATCCAAATGAAGCATTTCTAGCCAAAGCATGTGAGACATGAAGTTGTAGAGAATGGAATTCCATTCTAAATGAACTTTGGTGGAAAAATTTCTGATAAAGTATGTGAATGTTATGCTTGGTCAAAGTTCTGTTGACTTTTATCTGAAAAAATCCTAATTTTGAAACTTTGAGTTTTGATCAAATCTTGACTTTTCTTGATGAATCATGATCAACCCTTGATCAAATGATGAATATTACTTCAAAATATTGATGTTGACAAAAAATTATGAAGTTTGACTGTATGTTGACCACAATTGACTTTTTGTCCAATATAGTTGATTTTCAACCATCTAAGCAATTGGATGAGCAAATTTGACTTGTAAGGCTTGAAACTTGACATGGTGATCCATTGAAGCATATGATGAGGTATGATTACCACTTTAAGTATTAGAAACCCATCTTGACTTGAGAATAGCAAAACCCTAGTTTGGACTGATTGCTTAGAAGAGGGTTTGTCTGGTCAACTCTTGTGAAATCCTTGAGTATGGAGTTGTGAATTGTCTTGAGAAGTGGGAGGGAAAATTTTGGGGTATAACAGTTGCCCCTATTTAATCTTCTTGTACCGGAAGGGTTAGTTTGGTATGCTTGCCTTTGTGACCAAGGTTGAAGATGATTGAACACCGAGTACACTTAAAATTTGCATTCTTTGTTGCATGGAATGGGATCACAATTGATAATGCTACTGAATGGGTTTATAGATGCCATTTGGAGAAGCTGATGTCAAGAGTGAGTCGATGCTAGACTTTGCATTCGCTTTTGGATGAGAGAAATATCGAGATGGGCTTAAGGATGCCATCCAGGTGATGAAGATGCGTAGTCGGAATGGGCTTAAAGATGCCATCCGGCGGTTGATAATAAGAGAGAGTTAGAATAAACCTTCGCCTTGGATATTTCAGATGAATAGTTGTCAACATGCGTATAGTTTTCCGCCTTATTTCGGTGTTAATCCTTGACCTTTGTTTGGAAATATTTTGCATGGTCGTCAGATAGTTCTCCGCCTTGCTTCGGTATTAATCTTTGACCTTCCGCTTGGAAAATAGCTTTACCTGGGAAATAAATCTTGATAGGATATGGTTAGTTCTATGCATTATGATGCATGCGAGCATATGACAATGTTATTATTTTTATGAATAATGTATGAATGTAGATGTTGTGATATTCCAAAACATATCCATCTTGAAGAATATAGGAACGTTTCACTCGAGATCTTTGATTTCTGCTTGGGGATGAAGTTGTTGAAAACCCTGACTAGGGAATAAGAGAGATGCGAATTTCTCTGATGCACTATCTGACCAAGTTTCAAGTCGATATTGCCGCTGGGGAATGATGACCGTTACTACTTGGAGACTGATGTAATGTGATGTGTTACTGCTTGGAGACTGATGTAACGTGATGACTTGAGAATGTGATGAAGTTTGATAGAATCACTGCCCGGGAACTAACGTGATGAAGATGAGGATCACCGCCGGGACTAACGTGATGAAGATGAGGATCGCTCGGGACTAATGTGATGAAGATGAGGATCACCGCTGGGGACCAACGTGATGATGTCAAGTTGATGAAGCTAATAAGATCACCGCCGGGACTAACGTGATGAGGTTCAATAAAGCTGATAGGATCATTGCTCGGGATTAACGTGATGATGTTGAAGTCGATAAAGCTCGATAGGATCACCTCCTGGGACTAACATGATGAGGTGAAGCCGATAAAGCTGATAGGATCACTGCTCGGGGACTAACGTGATGAAGATGAATTGTTCGAACACTATTGGGAGGAGATGATGATGTAATACTTCGTTGGAGAAGATTTGTCTTTGTAGGGAGAGCGATGGCTCTGAGGATTGTAGAAATGATCATGTGGAGGTATTTCTGTGAAAGTGACTGGGGATGTATTGGTGACTTTAGTCGTCATCTCAATTCCTAGAGCTCGTAGTAATTATCGCTCGCTCGCTGTATGTTTGTGAACAAATGTTTATTGTCAGATGCATATAATCATTCAAAGCAATCATTGGACTTTATGCAAATAAAACAATAAAAATTGGAACTAGAAAAGAGGAATTTGCATTAAAAAGTGGCCTATAGTCAGGAAGTTTGTATACAAGAAACAAATATCCTAGTAAGAGGAAATTTCCAGAATAGTAAAAAGCTATGTGGAAACAATCTTGTCGAGTTTCAACTATACTATTGCTCATATATTTTCGACTATCTCATCTCCTTGTTGTCAGAAGAAAGTGATTGAACTGATTTGCGCCATTCAAATCTTGAAGCTGATAGTGGTGTAGTCTGTAAGTAGGTGATCTAGATGAGACATAGTTGTACGCTTAAATCCCTAACTTTTTCCTAGACCTCCCCTTCGGGTTTTTAGTCTACCGTCATACCCTTTTTGCCCAAGCCGCCTTTTCAGGTTTTCGACTTGTCGGGTGTACATTTTTTTATATATCCTTAACTTTGCCCGAACCTTTAGGTTCGCCAGATGTCCTTATTTTTGCCTAGGCCAACAACCTAGCGGTTCTCATTTATGCGTAGTATTTTTGACTATGTCTCGCTCATGGATGGAAGTCTTCTCCGTCCATAGTGCTTAGTATCATAGCTCCGCCGGAAAATACAGCTTTGACTACAAATGGTCCCTCATAGGTGGGAGTCCATTTTGTGACACCCCAAAAAATTCAATTATTAAATAATTAAAATTTTAATTATGAATTTAATTAGAAGTTTAATTATTGGTATTTTTGAATTATTGGATTTAATTAGTTAATTAAATAAATAGAAGTGTTGGGGTGTGAAGTTAAATTGGAGGGTGTGTGGAGAAAAACACTCTAATTATTCTAATTGTTTTATTTCTATTATTTGGAATAATAAAAAAGGATAAATAAAGGAAAAGGGAAAAAGAGAAGGAATTGGAGGTTTTCATCATACGTACATTTGAGAAGAGAAGAGAAAGAGGGAAAAAGCCAAGGCGTCGGAATTCGAAGAATCATCGCAAGGTAAGGGGTGATTTTGTCTAGTTAATCTGCCTTATAGATTTTGATAATCAATAGGATGGAATAATACGTTAGGAATCTCGAATTAGAATTTTCTAGGTTATGCCCTAATGATGTGATCCGACGTAAAAACCCCAATTGAAATTCATAGGAATGGTTACTATGTGTAGGTTGATTTGTGGATTAATTAGGGAGTGTAATTCTATTGTTAATTGGATGTGAAAATACATAAATTTTACTGCTTCTATTGTACTGTGGTTGTTGGTGATGAATGGTATCTATTGGAATTACATAAGTGGAAAACCCAGGTTTTTGGTGAAAATATGCAGCATGAGTCGACCCAAGAGGTTATGTGTCAATACAAGCTGCGTTGATTTAAGAAAATAGAAGTTGGAGAACTGCTTGCATCGACACATACAGCCTTGTATCGATTCATGGGGCATTTTTGGGAGTTTTGCATCGACACAAGAGGGTTATGTATCGACACAAGAGAGTTTTGTATTGACACAAAAGGAGCTTGTGTCGACTCATACTGAAGAAAAACAAAAAAATGGAATTTTGCATAACGTATGAGTCGACTCATACGAAGCTTGTGTCGACACAAGCTGGTTTTGTAATGATACATAGGCTTATGTATCGACCCATGTTGGAAAGAAATGAACAAATACTTTTGAAAACTGTTTTGGTCGTATCTTTGCGACCGTAACTCTGATTTAGTCGTAGTTGGAACCGTTGGAAAGCTGGAAGTATGTACTATCCTATAAAAACATTGTTAAAACCTAGTAAGGAATCTTGTTGGGTTAATATGACTTTTCATATGAGGAATTCATTGTTATTCGTGGTTGTTCGTCGTTGACGTTGTAAATACTTGATAGATGTTAATATCATGTGTTGTGATTGATGTTGTATATGCATGATTATGCTGTGCTGTTTGTTGGTGTTGGCCATGTATGGAATGATATTGTGATATCATATTCCTTATTTGAATGTTGCATGCTTTTGTTGTGCATGCATATGCATTCTGGTGGTGGTTAATTCCCATTGTGTGGAATTGAGCTGCAAAGCCAATACCCGTACCCAGTGGTGAGGCTAAATTCGTGTCCCAGTGGTGTATGGGCGAATCGTTGATTAACACTGTTTCCGGGGTGTAAACGAAGTAGAGTGTGAATTGAGTCTGCATTGCATATGGAGTTATAACATGATAGGATGGTTTCTAGTGTTATAATTTCATTGTTGTTGTTATCATGCATATTGATCTGTGTGAATTGTAATTATGTACTACAATCTGATTATGCTAATGAGGGTGAAATAATGTATTGAACTGTTTTATTGTTTTTAGAAACGTATAATGCATTTTAATTATTGATGAAATCTCACCCTTACTTTTATGATGTCAGATTGAAGTGTTAGCCGCTTAGGAGCTGGTGAGGATAGCTTGAGCTGTGCTATTTAGTTTATCTGCGAGTCAGTGTCATGCTCTGGTAGTTGTAACACTGGGGAACGATTGTTTTGGAATTATAGTTTTGAACTTTGTTTTCTTTTGGTTTATGTTGGAATAATTATGAGTTGAATTAATTCTGGATTTTATGCTATTTTCCGTTGTGTAGAACATATTATAGGTTTTGAACTATTTTAATAAAGTTCTTCAGTAAAGCATGACATTTTAAATGAGATTTTGTATTTTAATAAATTGTAATGCCCTTTCGTTTATGTTAACTCTGATTTAATTGCTAATTCGTGGGGTAATTTAGAACGGGTGTTACACATTTGCCCCTGGGATCACCTTGTGGAAGAATGATGCGTTTGACTACTAGATCACTGACTTGATAGACTCGATGCTTGACTTTTTATTGAATGCTCTGATCATTCGCTTCTGGTATATTTGTCCATGGCAGATGGCTGCGAGCCGTTTTTCATCGATCAAGTTGATCTGGTCAAGGCGAGTTTGGACCCATTCGCTCGCCTAACTCTCGGCCCTAGAGTACTATGGTGAGGGTATCGAACCTCGATGGGCAGGACTGCCCATACCATATACAAGAGAGAAGGGTTGTCCTCAGATGTTCGTGATCACAGCGATAACCGTCGAGAGCAAATGGAAACATCTCATGCCAATCCTTATAGGTCATTGTCATCTTCTATATGATCTTCTTGAGATTTTGTTGGCGCTTCCATCGCTACTGCTCATTTTGGCCGATATGGAGAAGAGTTATGATGCTTAATCTTGAACTCCGTGCAGAGTTCGGTGATCATTTTGTTATTGATATTGGTACCATTGTCTGTGTTAATCCTGTCAAGGACGCCATATCGATAGATAAGATTATGCTTGATGAATTGAGCCACAACATTCTTGGTAACAGATGCGGACGAGGCTGCTTTTACCCATTTGGTGAAGTAATCAACGTCAATAAGGATGAAACTATGTCCATTGGAGGTGGTGGGTTTGATCTCTCCAATCATGTCAATGCCCCACATTGCGAAAGGCCATAGAGCGGTTAGAACATTCAATGAAACTGGAGGTATGTGCATTTTATCCGCGTATATCTAGCATTTATGACAAGATCGAACATAGCGGTAACAACCAGCTTCCATGGTGGACCAATAGTAACCTGCTTTTAGAATATTTTTACCATTATATGTCCACTGGAGTGGGTACCGAATGCGCCTTCATGTAACTCTTCCATGATTAGTTCTGCTGTTTTCTGATCTACACAGCGGAGTAAGCAGAAGTCGTGATTGCGCTTGTATAAGATGTTGTTGCTGAGAGAGAATTTAGAAGCGGATCTTCTTAAGAACTTCTTATCGTTTACTGATGCCCCTGCGGGATATTCCTGAGCCTCGAGATACCTCTTCACTTCGTAGAACCAAGGTTTCTCTTTTGTTCCTCCGGTATCAAGTTCACAACAGTATGTTGGTTCGTCTCGTCTTCCAATGATGATTTGGGGAGCTTCGTTGTCCCATCTGACCTTGAACATAGATGACATGGTAGCTAATGCATTTGCCAACTGATTCTCTTCTCGTGGGATGTGATCAAAAGTGATTTCTTTGAAGTAAGGGATCAGACTCAACACATGCTCTCGATATGGAATAAGGTTTGGATGCTTTTTATCCCACTCGCCTTTAATATGACTGATCACCAAAGCTGAGTCTACGTACACTTGCAAGAATTTGATTCTTAAGTCAATAGCAGCTTTGATACCCATGATGCACGCTTCGTATTCAGCCATGTTGTTGGTGCAGTCAAAACATAGTCTAGCGGTGAAAGGCGTGTGTCCGCCTATAGGGGATGTAATGATGGCGCCAATACCATTGCCAAGTGCGTTTGAGGCTCTATCAAAGACCATGGTCCATCAGGATCCTGGTTCAGGTCCTTCGTTTGGTCCCGGTTCTTTGCAATCAGTGACTAACATAATATCCTCATCTGGGAATTTGAAATGCATAGACTGGTAGTCATCTATGGTTTGATGCGCCAAATGATCGGCTCCTATACTTCCTTTGATTGCCTTTTGAGTAGTATACTGGATATCATATTCAGTTAAGATCATTTTCCGTCTTGCTATTCTTTCAGAGAGAGCAGGTTTCTCGAATATGTATTTTATCGGATCCATCTTGGAGATCAACAAGGTAGTGTGAGTCAACATATACTGTCTTAGTCTGCGAGCAACCCAAGCCAAAGCGCTGCAAGTTTTCTCAAGCTGTGATTATCTTGTTTCACATTCGGTAAACCTTTTGCTAAGGTAGTATATTGCATACTCTTTTCGACCAGACTCGTCATGTTGCCCTAACACACACCCCATTGAGTTCTCTAATACTGTCAAGTACATGATAAGAGGTCTTTCTTTGACTAGTGGCATTGAGATAAGAGGATTTTGTAGGTACTCCTTGATTTTGTCAAAAGCTGTCTGGCAATCGTCGTTCCATTTCACTACTTGATCTTTCTTCAGTAACTTGAAGATTGGCTCACAAGTAACAGTTAGATGTGCAATGAATCTGGAAATGTAGTTTAGTCGTCCCAAGAAACCTCTGACTTCCTTCTCAGGAAGGGGAGCTGGAATTTCTTGAATAGCTTTAACCTTGGCAGGGTCAACTTCAATACCTTTACCATTGACAACAAATCCTAAGAGTTTACCGGATCTGACTCCAAAGGTGCACTTGTTAGGATTGAGTCTTAGTCTGTATTTCTTTAGTCTATCAAACAACTTTCGCAAATGATCGAGATGTTCTTCTTTAGTTTGTGATCGGACTATCATCTCGTCGACGTAGACCTCAATCTCGTGATGAATCATGTCATGGAACAAAACCACCATGGCACGTTGATATGTGGCGCCAACGTTCTTCAGCCTGAACGACATGAATTTATAACAGAATGTGCCCCACTGTGTAACAATGGTAGTCTTTTCCATGTCTTCGGGAGCCATTTTGATCTGATTGTAACCGGAGAAACCATCAATGACGGAGAAAACTTTGCGTTGAGCGGTGTTATCAACTAGGACATCAATATGTGGAAGTGGGAAATCGTCATTCGGACTTGCCCTGTTCAAATCTCAGTAGTCCACACACATACGTACTTTGCCATCCTTCTTAGGTACGGGCACCATATTCGCAACCCACTGTGGATAAGAAGTAACGGCTAGGAAACCAGCATTGACCTATTTTATAACTTCGGCTTTGATTTTCTCGGACATCTCAGGACGCATACGATGAACCTCTTACTTCGCAGGGAGAAAACCTTCTTTTGTCCGTAGTTGGTGTACCACAATGTCAATGTCTAGCCCTGGCATGTCTTCGTAGGACCAAGAAAAAATCTTGATATAGTCTCGCAGCATCTAAACCAATCTCTCTTTGACATTGCTCTCAAGACCTGCTCCTATCTTGATTTCCTTTCTGTCTTTGTCAATACCTAGATTCACAACTTCGATCGCCTCGTGTGGTCAGATAACCTATTCTTCCCTGTAGTAGCCTCGACAAGTTCTCCTGCACCTCACAATCTTCCTCACCTTCCTCTCGGCTTGGTAGATCGGATTATCGAAGTCATATTTAGCAATAGTAGAGTGGTTATCGACGAGATTCGGAGTGAATCTGCAGCGTATCATGTGGGTGTGTGTAAGAACTCATAGCTTTTTGAAGGGGTGATAAAGTAAAAGAAAGAAAAGAGCACAATATTTGAATGCAAAAGTCCAATGATTTATTGAATGAAGATATGCAAATGACAAATAATAACCCTCACAAATGAGCCATGGTGCCCCGGGCAAGGCACTAGGCTTAAAGTTTACTGTTCAAAGCGTAAAAAGCGAAAAGCATAATAGAAAAAGCAATTAATCCTATCTAATGGAGATTGGTATAACGTCTTCAGTCTTCCAATTTTTGAGTCCGTCGTCTGGAGTTGGGAAGATCCAATTGTTGATGTCAAAGTTTCCATCATCGTCTTCTATAGCATGGACTCCGCTTTTGTTGATGTCAGGATTGGTAGCTTCAACTGCAATGTCTTTGATGGTCAAAAGTTCTTGCTTGATGCCATGGTATTAAACTTTGGCTCCATAGTTCCAAGGTATAGCTTTGTCAAAGGAATTTGGAATTGGTCTGGGCGAGGTAATAATCAGAGGTGCCACTTTAGGCGCAGGATTGACAGAGGTGATCTTTATTATGTCCACATCAGCATACTCTTCTGGGTAATCGTCTCCCCATCCGGTTGCCTTGATGTCTTCGATTGGAATCTTGTAACTTTCGGGAGAATTATATTTCACCATGAAAACAAACTTCCCACTTGGCTGCCCCAACTTATCCCAAACTTTGGGTATGGCTTCGCTTACGTCTTCGATATTCAGATTCTTAGAAACGTCTTCACACAGATTCTCCACATATGGAGGTTTCAAAAATAGCACTTCTCGGTTGTCCATCATGCATTGAATACGCCTCTTCAACCAAGAACTTCTGTCAAATTCAGATGCACGCCAACGACAGTCATCAGGGCATCCTGGAAATACAACGGCTTGCAGCAAATCTTTCTTGACAGTAATCAGAGGAATAATCAGCTCGTTCACATCATAAACATAGGAGTTATCATCAATAGCATTGTCACTTTTACCATGGTCAGGCATTGGTGCGTTGATCACATCCGGAGTTTCGACAAGAGGGTCGAATTCAATTTCCCTTGCTTCAATCATGTCTTGAATCTTGTTCTTCAGGGCCCAACAGTTGTTGGTGTCGTGCCCTAGGATGTTGGAGTGGTATGCACACCTTCCATTAGGGTTGTACTTTGGAGAGGAAGTGTTGACGTGTTGAGGAGGATCCCTCAAAGTAATGAGCTCTACTTTCAACATGTGTTTCAATTCTTGAGACAACGACATGTTGATCTTCATAAACTGTCTTCGTGGCGCATTCTGGCTACGCGCGTTGTCTCGTTGAGGTTGCGCTAGTGTGGGATATGAGATCACAACTACCCCCACAGATTGAGTGCGATCAGCTTTTTCACTGCTCTTCTGACCATACACGGCATTGGCTTCTTTCTTACCACCAAAATATCTCTTCGTAGCATTTGAAGATGACTCTACCCAAATCTTTCCGCTCTGATTCCAATGATCTCTTCATTAATATCACTTGATGAATCCGACTGAAGAGTTTCCAATCAGATTATTGAAGAATGGGCCTGTCAGTGTTCCCATAAACATGTCAACCAACTCCCTATAGGACAAGGGTGGTTGAACTCTGCCTGCTAGATCTCTCCATTTCGGCATACTCATTGAACTCTCGTCACAATCCATAGACATGCTCGTAGTTGCATGCGGTAGGTGTCAATTCAAGATTGTATCGGTATCGCTTGTAGAAAGCATCCGCTAAGTCATTCTAGGTATGAATGTGGGTACTCTAGTCGATAATACCACTCCAACTCGAGTTCGGATAAACTCTCTTGAAAGAAATGGAACCACAATTTCGCCTCTTCAGATGAGGATGGATCTTCCGAACATAGAAAATATATAGCTTCAGCAAGAGATGCCATCATACTTGGCAAAGGTAGGAACTTTGAACCTTGGGAATTACCACACCGTGAACAAGACTCGATCATCAAAGTTAAGCCCGACATCTTCGATTTTCCACAAAGATTCGCATTGGTCTTCAAGTTGCTTGTACTTTTCGCTGTCGAGGATATTACTCACCACATAGTCCTCTTCTTCGCTGACTCATGATGGATTCCCTAATTGTTTTTTATGCTTCCTTCAGTTTCACCGCTTTTGTCTGAGAATTCGAGCTGTCTAACCACCCTAGATGGACCCTTGTGATTTCTTCCCATGTTGAGAATACCAATGGTCTTCTTCTTTCTGGTGATGAGCTTCTTCAGATGTTTCTGGCCTTGAGCCAAATTGGTGAACATCTCCTAGAATTGGGCATTCTGGGCCTGGAGATCTTTGAGAGTCTGTTCAAGAGCCATTCCTGCTGAAATAAACAGCGAGAGAATAAGAAAACTGGTATTCAATGTACCTGTTATAGAATGTTATGCCATGATATGCGATGTTATGCAATGCAATGTTTTCAAGGACCTTAGGAATTTAAATTTGTTAACCAAGCACGAACAAACTTTTTATTAGTTTACCTTTTAGCAAGTACAAAAGAACGTTTAAACAAATAAAAAGAAATTCTTAGAGCTTAGGTCTCCCATGGGCGCTTCCTCTTTGTGTTGAAGTAGGTATTGATGGTTTTCTCCTCGTGAAGTAGTTTTGTCAACTCTAATACCTTTTTCTCACTAGCCTAGCACTAAGCTTCGAATGTATCCCTTTCTTAGGATCTCTCCAAGTCTTCGAAATTAGTAGGCATGTCTGGATGGAGGATGGTATAGGGTTCGCCACCTATAGCAACATGCCCCAAGCGTGCACAAATCTTCGACGGTAGTTCTGAAGATCGTTTTTGTAGTCAAACATAATGTCTTGGAGAAGCATATCATGAGGACCATCTCTTCGAGCATAACCAAACTGACGTAAAGCTAGAGAAGGGTTGTAAGTGATACCTCCCCTTATGCCATGAAGTGGTACATTAGGGAATTCCCCACAACGCTCAATGAAGTTGAAGTCCTTTTGAGAAAAAAAGACACCAACGGATATTTGATTGAGAGAGTGACACCAGCTTTGAGACCACTTCATTCTTTGCTCGTTCTTCAATACTGATTAAGGAAGGTGCGAAATAAACCACCTAGAAAGTAACGGTATTCAACACAAGAGAGTTCCTTGTCTTTTGATGGTACGAGTGTGGAGAGAATGGAGAATGTCTCCAAGAAAAGTAGGCACATGATTACGAGTGAGGAATATCTTGATGGCGTTCACGTCTATGAACTGATCTGGTTTAGGAAATAGCACCAAGCCATACATTAGCAAGGCCAAACTGTCTTTGAATACATGGAAACTCATAGCTTTTAGGAATTCTCAAGCTTTCTTTATCGAAACTTAGCAAGCAAACCCTTAACTCCGCTTCTTGTTTCCCAATTAGCTTCAACGTCTGATCGCTTTAGATGTAACGCTCATGTGATGTCTTCATATTTTGGAGCTTTTTTTGAACCGGTGAATGGTATCTGATCAAAGATAGGTATCCCAAGTAGCTTAGAAAACTCTTCCAATGTAGGCACCAACTAATAATCTAGGAATGTAAAGCAATGATGTTTCAGATCGAAGAACTGGAATACGACGTGCATCATATCTTCTTCAAAACCGGAGATAACCAAATCAAGCAGATAACCATGTCTTTTGATAAACTGAGCATGATCAGGAACTTCTGAAACCAATTCTTTGAGTTGAGAAGGTATACCCATGAAGTTTCTTCGGATAGTCTTCCTGGAAGCCATAACTCCTACAAAACAGAGCAAAGACAAATCTCTAGGTCCTTGAAATAGTTAGAAATGATATGATGTTATGATGTTATGATGTTATGATGTTAGGATGTTATGATGTTATGATGTTATGATGTTATGATGTTATGATGTCATGTTTAAAACAAGTAACAAGCACAAACAATTCACACAATAGCCCTAGGTTTAAGGCTTGCATGAGGTATAGGTGTCTACCCTACCAGAGTTTAAGTGGGTTCAACCTGTCCTATAATAGTAACCGAGTTCTAGGAATCTCATATCATTGATCTTTCTCGTCGGCTTTATTTCAATACGACTTCCAAGTGGTCGACTGAAACATCCCGAAAGTTGAATCTTAATGAGCGTAGCATCGAGTATCAACCAACCTCAGTCTACACGGAAGTCGGCCATCTCACTACCTTCCAATGGCTAAGATGGGTCACTTAGGATTCTAAAAGTTGAGTTAGTACTTATGACACCAAGCAGACGCCAAATACTTTCCTCAACTGAACATGAGGAGCATCAGGACATCCAAAGTGTCGCACTAATGTAGTCATCATGTTGACCGTTTTGGTATACGCCTAACGGTCGCGACGATTTATTGCTAATTACCTAAGGAAACCTGGATCCGGGTGTAGGATCCCCCACAAGTATAATACCCAAGCAACCCTTAAGATAAAGTAGAAAAGTCAAACAAAAGCTGTAAAGTGATCTAAAAACCCTAAGGTAGCCTCTCTTTAGGGTGTCTCCCCGGTAAAGTTGCCGGTTCTGTAATACGGTGGGAGAACTGACTTGTTTGTTTTGCATTTTATCGCAAATGTTGCGGATAGAAAGAGTCTCCCCTGACTTTTCTTTTATCCAATTAAGGGAAGGCGAAAAGAACAGGAAAAGACCTTCGTTAGATTCTGATTACGGGAGGCAGTTATGAAAAGGGAAGGTGTTAGCACTCTTTCCATCCGTAGTTATCTATGGGCTCTTAATTGCTTAGCTCACTTTACAATTGCTGTGTGTGTGTGTGTGTGTGTTTGAAAATGTTTTAAAAAGTCATTTCCCTTTGACTTCGTAATGATTCTCGCTAGATTGTATACGAAGTGTTTGGAAATGTTTTGTTTTGGAAAAAAAACACTTTGTAATAATTCACGCTGGAATATATACAAAGTGTTTTGAAAAATATTTTGAAAAGTGTGAGGTGCAGAAAATATTTTGATTGAGCAAGCAAAAGAGACTTATTTACCTACTCAGAATGGTCGTTTCCGTGTTATTTTTCTTTCCTTTAGAAATAAGGCTATTCATACCATTGGTTGATAGGTAATCTTATTCATTGGATGTAAAGGGACATTCGAAAGGACATCGGATGGTCATATAAGGCAACATGTAGGGATACCTTAGCATATTCATAGGGACGATCATCACTTTTCGTAGGCAACAATTAAGGGACTAGATCATATGTTCGTAGGAAACCTCGAGGGTCATCGAGGGACTATGATATTTGTATTGAAGGGACTATGATGATATATTTGTAAGCGTCTTAGCTAAGATATCCCTACGATCGAGGGACATCTTAGCTAACTATGATGATATGTTAATTTTGCAAGGAAATTAAACCAAATTTAAAATAGAAAATGTTAGAAAAGTTTCAAGAGGAAAAGTGGTAAAAAATTGGATTTGGTCCCTGCAAGGCTTGAACCCGTGACCTGGAGGTCATGGGTTTAAAACTTTACCACTTAGCCATGCTGCATGTGCTGTTAGAACACGCCTCCAATTGTTTTTATGTGTATCCTGCAAAATATCAGAAATTGTGAAAAAATAGCAAAATGTGGGATTCTAACCCACGACTTGAGGAAGAGAGAGACATAGCGCACGCATAAGAGACCGTCGGGGCGATTATACATCCATTCAATTGGATGCATGAATTAATATATATGTGATATTAATTCATGATTTCTGAGTTTTTAACAAAACACACGCGTGGGACCCAGGACCATCATGCAAGCCAATTAGAAGGGTCTGAGTTGCCACGCACGCTTCGCCTAAGTCCAAGGAAGTCAACGACGCCGGAGTTAAATTTTGGTCGTCTTCTCCGTCAAGCCAAGATTCCAGAACCTGCAAAAATCAATCAAATAAAAAAACAAAATGCCCAGATCGATGGTATTGGACCCTGCGATCACGATGGTAAGGTTAGTTTGTCCTCAAACTCCTTATATCGTGGAATCCGAAACTTCATCAAACTCGTGCCCTAACAATGGCGTTTGGTGATTTATAAATCAAAACTTGTGAACGATGGATCAACCCTACTCTAATAAACCTCATGAACATATTAGTATGGTTAAATTCTATTGAAACAGGATAAAATGCAAAATACGAATTCAAGAAAAATATGAAAATGGATGCTCGTGGATGGCATGATTCAGAGACATTTGGCCATGTCTATTGACCTGTACTTACTCTATCACACCTCAGGAGCACGATGAAGTGCTTGAAAGTGACTGAAAGTGGTTGGAAAATAGGATACGAGTTTGCCAACTTCTTAGAATTTTTGAGAGTTTTTGGGTTTCTATTTGAGGCTAGGGTTTTGTCTTTGAGGCTTGTGAATGTGTCATGTATATATAGAGGAAGAAATCAGGTCGAGAGTTATGTCAAAATATCTTGCTTTGATTGGAAAATATTTGATTGAAGAATCAAATACAATATTTCCAAAAATGTGTCAATCTTCATGCCAATCATGTTTTCCACGAAATTGCCAGCTCTTTGGGCTTGCTTGGACCTCTAGAATGAGACAAAATCAACCTTGCACTTAATGTTTTGATTTTATATCTTTTATTTTAATTAAATTGGTTTTAAATAAACAAAATTCCAAAATAAATAAAAGATAAAAAAACGTGGCATTGGGATTGGAGGTTCTAATTCAGATAAGAAACAAGTTTGAACCAAGAAAAGTTAGGCCCATTTAGAAAAAAAATTGGGTTTTTCAACTATTTCTCTTCATGCACCTCCTAAAAAATGCCAACTTGTACAACTTGTATCTTGCTCAATTTTCAACATTTTTGGGTGTTCTTGGACTTTTTAGAAAGCTCAAGATGCCCTCTAAACAAAACTTTTGGTTTCATCTTCATTGAATTTTCCATGCTCATGAACACTTCTTTACAAAAAGATGACTTTTTGTTGACTTTTAAAAGGACCTGTAATATTTTGATCCATAACTTCCAAATGAAGCATTTCTAGCCAAAGCTTATGAGACATGAAGTTGTAGAGAATGGAATTCCCTTTAAAATGAGCTTTGGTGGAAAAATTTCTGATAAAGTATGTGAAAGTTATGCTTGGTCAAAGTTCTAATGACTTTTATCTAAAAAAACCCTAATTTAGAAACTTTGACTTTTGATCAAATCTTGACTTTTCTTGATGAATCATGATCAACCCTTGATCAAATGATGAATATTACTTCAAAATATTGATGTTGACCAAAAATTATGAAGTTTGACTGTATGTTGACCACAATTGACATTTTGTCCAATATAGTTGATTTTTAACCATTAGAGCAATTGGATGAGCAAATTTGACTTGTAAGGCTTGAAACTTGACATGGTGATCCCTTGAAGCATATGATGAGGTATGATGACCATTTGAAGTATTAGAAATCCATCTTGACTTGAGAATAGCAAAATCCTAGTTTGGACTGATTGCTTAGGAGAGGGTTTGTCTGGTCAACCCTTGTGAAATCCTTGAGTATGGAGTTGTGAATTGTCTTGAGAAGTGGGAGGGAAAATTTTGGGGTATAACAGTTGCCCCTGTTCAATCTTCTTGTACCGGAAGGGTTAGATTGAAAACTCGAGTACACCTGAAAATTTTCACTTGTTGTTGCATGGAATGGGATCGTCAGTTGACAATGCGCTGGAATGGGCTTATAGATGCCATTTGGAGAAGCTGATGCTGGAGAGTGAGTCATTTGCTAGACTCTGCGTTCGTCTTTTGGATGAGAGAAATATCATAGATAGGCTTAAGGATGCCATCCAGGGTGATGAAGATGCATAGTCGGAGATGGGCTTAAAGATGCCATCCAAGGCGAGATATGCGGAATACCTGGACATGCTGCTGCTGAATGTTAATTCTTAGAAAGAAATCCAACTAAACAAGTGCATTACGCTCAAGGTAACCCTTACTGGAACACATACAACCCTGGATGGAAGAATCATCCAAATTTCTCATATAAGAATACCAATGCGTTGTACGCGCCTAGACAAGCACCAGCTGGACCACCTGGATATCAAAACGCACCTGCAACCGCTCCTAACGTGCCTAGGAAGTCTAACCTCGAGATGATGATGGAAAATTTTATAGCTACTCAAGCTCAAACAAACAAGGAGTTCCTAAACCAAAATATTCACACCAGCGAGCAAATCAAACAATTAGTGAATAAGGTAGATGCTTTAGCCACACATAACAAGATGTTATAAACCCATATTTCACAAGTGGCCCAACAACAAGCTCCCACCGCTACACCTTCCGGTACATTTCATGGTCAACCTCAACCAAATCTAAAAGGACATGCTTATGTTATTATACTGCAAAGTGGAAGTGAATACGATGGACCAGAGGATCCTAGAGCTAAGAATTCAGCCATGTCCCAAAGCTCTAGAAAAACATCTAAGAAAGAAAGCGAACCAAAAGAGAAAGAGAAGATAGGTGATGGAGAGACGGTAGAAAAGGAAAAACCCTATGTTCCTCTGCCACCTTACAAACCACCAATCCCTTATCCTCAAAGACTCACTCAATCTAGAAGCGCAGGGCAACTCAAGAAATTTGTGGAACTTCTGAAACAGCTAAATATCACAATACCTTTCACAGAAGCTATCACTCAAATTCCCTCATACGCTAAGTTTCTTAAAGAAATCTTATCTAACAAGAAGAAGATAGAGGACAACGAGACAGTTACACTCACCGCTGAGTGTAGCGCCATCATTCAGAATAAAATGCCGCAAAAGCTGAAGGATCCCGGAAGCTTCTCTATCCCCTATAACATAGGTAAGTTTGTCACAAACAAGGCTCTATGCGACTTAGGCGCTAGTATTAGTGTGATGCCCCTATCGATATCTAAGAAGCTTGACATGGGAGAATTAAGACCGACTAAGATGTCAGTACAACTAGCGGATCATTCAGTCCAATACTCCATAGGAATCCTTGAAAACGTTCCAGTACGAATAGGTCAATTCTACATCCCTACGGATTTCATCATTATGGACATTAGAGAAGATAGTGTTACCCCTATCATTTTGGGAAGACCATTTTTAGCCACTTTCAAAGCCATAATAGATGTTAAGAAAGGAAAACTAACCTTTGAAGTTGGAGAAGAAAAATTCGAATTCATCTTGACACAATTCCTACAATCCCCAACTATCGACGATATGTGCTATCTTTTAGATGAAATAGATGAATGTGTCAAAGAGATGGAGTCAGTAAAGGAACCCGATTCTGAAACTATGAAGATTCCAATGACCCTAATTTCTAAATAAGATAATTGGTGTCCTAAATATCGTGATGACAGTTTAAGTGAATGTCTAGCACTGACACCAAATCATATGCCCTGTCCGAAGAAACCCGACTTGGAACTTAAAGTTTTACCCAAAACCCTAAGATACGAATTCCGTGATTCTGAACTCAAAAAACCAGGGATAGTTAACGCATGCTTAGGACAACTCGATACGGAAAACTGTTACATGTTTTACGAAAATATCCATCCGCTTTAGGGTACTACATTACTGATATCAAAGGAATAAGTCATTCCATCTGCATGCATCGCATCATGCTGGAAGATGATTGTAAGACATCTAGAGAACATCGGAGAAGAATTAATCTGATTCTGAGCACTATAGTAAAGGACGAAGTAGCCAAACTTCTGAATGCAGGAATCATATATCCGATCTCTGATAGTTAATGGGTCAGTGTCCAGTCCACTGCGTACCCAAAAAGGGGAGGAGTCACAGTCACGACAAACAAAGTTGGAGAACATATAGCAGAAAGAGTCGTGACTGGAGCCAGAATGTGCATTTACTATAGGAAACTAAAAAAAGCCACTCGTAAGGACCATTTCCCTCTACCCTTCATTGACCAAATGCTTGAGCGATTGGCTAAGCATTCCTACTACTATTGTTCAGATTATGTAATGCACCAGAAACATTCCAAAGGTGTATGATGTCCATCTTTTCTGATTCCATAGACGATATCATGGAAGTCTTGATGGACAACTTCTCTGTGTGCGGGAAAAGATTTGAAGGATGCTTGTCAAATCTAGAAAAGGTATTGGAGAGATGTGTGCAAGTAAACCTAGTTTTGAATTGGGAGAAATTCCATTTTATGGTAAAGCAAGGAATTGTTCTTGGACAAATAGTTTCTGAGAGGGGTATCGAAGTAGACAAATCCAAGATTGAAGTAATAGAAAACCTACAACCACCAAAGGCCATGTGAGAAATACGAAGTTTCTTAGGCCACACCGGTTTCTATCGACATTTCATAAAAAATTTCTAAAAGATATCTAAACTGATCACCAACCTCCTAATGAAAGAATCTGAATTCATCTTTGATGATGATTGCCTGAAGTTATTTGAACGGTTGAAAACAACCCTTATATCCGCACCATCATACAACCACCTGATTGGAGTTTACCATTCGAGATAATGCGCAATGCAAGCGAATATTTAGTAGGTGTAGTCCTAGGACAAAGAAGAGATAAGAAGCTCCATGCTATATATTACGCGAGTAGAACCTTGGACTCTACACAGATCAATTACACCACTACAGAAAAGGAACTTTTGGCCGTAGTTTTTGCATTGTACAAATTTCATTCCTATCTAGTAGGCGCGAAGATTATAATCTATATAGATCACGTAGTTATTAGATACCTACTAGCTAAACAGGACGCCAAACCAAGATTATTGAGATGGACCTTGCTCTTGCAGGAGTTTGATTTAGAGATCAAAGATAAACCGAGCTCTGAGAATCTTGTAGCTGACCATCTGTCTAGAATGGAAAACCTTAATCCTGACACCGTACCTATTAATGACGATTTTCCATATGAACACTAAGTAGCCCAGATGGAATATGAAAATGAAATTAAACTAAGCCCTGAACTTTACAGCAATAACGAGACAAAGGAAGAAGAGGAAGTAGTATCTGCTCAGGTCTCACTGCCCAGGTACGCTGACTATGTCAACTACTTAGTAGCGAGAGTTCTTCCACCCGATCTGACTTATCAACAAAAGAAGAAATTCTTTCACGATCTCAAACACTATTATTGGGGAGAGCCCTTACTATTTAAGCGAGGTCTTGACGCTATCTTTCGTCGATGCGTTCCAGAGAATGAAATAGAGAATGTAATTACTCAGTGTCATGAAGCCCTTTATGGTGGACAAGCTAGTACATCAAAGACCTGTGCGAAAATTTTGTAAGCTGACCTTTACTGGCCCAGTCTATGGAAAGATGTCCATGTTTCTATCATAAAATGTGACCGGTGTCAACGCACTGGTAACATATCAAGACGCGACGAGATGCCTCAAAAGGGTATCCTGGAAGTAGAAGTCTTTGACGTATAGGGAATTGACTCTATGGGACCTTTCCCATCTTCCTTTGGCAACAATTACATATTAGTTACAGTAGACTACGTATCTTAATGGATAAAGGTTGTAGCCTCTCCAACAAATGATGCACAAGTAGTAATTAAATTGTTCAAAAACATAATTTTTCTGAGATTCAGTGTATCGAGACTAGTCACCAGTGATGGTGGCTCTCACTTCATTTCCATAATTTTTGATAAACTCTTAGCAAAGTATAGAGTCTGACACCGTGTAGCAACACCTTACCACCCACAAACAAGTGGACAAGTGGAAGTCTCTAACAAAGAGATTAAGAAAATAATGGAGAATATTGTTGCCACATCTAGGAAAGATTGGTCATCTAAGCTACATGAAGCATTGTGGGCTTATAGGACAGCATACAAGACACCCATCAGAACCACACCTTTCAAGTTAATCTATGGCAAGTCATGCCATTTACCTGTGGAACTAGAACATAAAGCCTATTGGGCTATTAAAACCCTGAATCTGAATTACAAAGCAGCTGGAGAAAAGAGAATTTTAGACATCCATGAATTGGAAGAGCTTAGACTAGATGCTTACGATAATGCCAGGATTTATAAGGAAAGAACTACGAAATGGCACGACCGACGCATCTCAAGAAAATAATTCAATGACGGTGATGTAGTACTCTTATTCAACTCCAGACTTAAACTATTCCCAGGAAAACTTCGTTCCCGATGGTCTGGACCTTTGGAAGTTATAAAAGTACTCCCAAGTTGCGTTGTTGAAATTAAAGAAAAATCAAGTGATCTGTTCATTGTAAACGAGCAGCGTTTAAAGTACTACCATTATATCGATAATAAAGACTACTCGGCTAGTCTAAGACTTATACAGCTTCCGGCTGAGTCACCAAAATAGTTTTCGATTTCCAAAATAGGTCGAGCTTCCGACTTTAAACAAAGCGCTTTGTGGGAGGCAACCCACCATTTTTATAAAAAAAATTGTTTTATTAAAAAATTTTAATTTATTTTTGTTAAATGTTTTTCTTAAAAGTTTTTATAAAATTTTCTATTCTTAGGCATTAGCCTGATGCTGATTTAAAACTATTTTTGATTACTTGCAGGATTCATATTTCTTCACTGATTTTTTTCTATGGATTTTTCTGACACTATACCTGTCACCTTCTTGAGTGAGGCCCAGCAGAGACTTTATGAGACACTTGCTCAGAGAGAGATGCATCCCATTGTTTATGCACACGATCCCATATTGTCCGCTTTAGGCATCAGGGAGAGTGTCCGCTTTATGTTCAACCAGATTGGTTGGGACTATTTCATTATCCCACTTACCGCAATCTGACACTGGAGTTTCTTAGTTCTTTGCATTATAACCCTGATGTTGGTTTAGGGTTAGCTAGATGAGTGATTTCTTTTAGATTATTTGGTTTTACTCAGATACACGACCCGTGAGCTTGCTGATCTTTTGGATTTCCCAATTAATGCTAATGTTGTCATTGAGATTCCAGATGATGAGTATTTGGAGAGATATCTACTCTGAGGTATGACAACTCCATCCCTAGACACTTGTTAGAGATTCATAACCCAGCGGTTAGGAACTTTCACATGATTATGTCATTTTCCTTATTTGGGAAATCTCAAAATGATACCTTGGTGTCTAAGGAAGAGTTATTTATTATGTTTTGTGTGTTTCGATCTAGACCAGTGGTAGGTACTTCATTTATGCTTGCTCATCTTCTAAGTATTTCTCAGGCTCCTCATGGACTTATATGTGTTGGAGGCTTAGTGACTATGATCGCTAGTGCCTTATTTTAGAGAGTGATTGTCCCGTCTGACTCCTGCTGCTGACCATACCCCACTGGATTTGTCTTTTTGTTTTAATGTTTGGATTATTAGATATTTGGAGCCAAATAAGTACTAGTTGTTGATTCATCATGAGCCAATTTACCACTTAACACTTCTTGACATTGCATGATCCAGTGTGCACGATAAGAAAAATTGGACTTATGAGCTAGAGGGTGTAGCAGAGAACAACATGGAAGAAGAAGAATTTGATCCTTTGACACCGCCCCACTATTATGACCCTCCAACAGCTTTGGAAGAGTCCGACCCAAATATGGTCGAGTTGATTGAGATGATTGAGGTCGATCTTGTTACCCCGCCTCTACTTGACTGCATTCCAGCTTGGGATCCACCTATAGATCTTGCTGCTGCCGCTGCCCAGATTCCACAGCCCTGACTATGCTTCTGCCATTGGTGCACTTACAGGGAGCATGCTGCCATCCGCTCTGATCTTACCTCGCTCCGCACTGATTTTATGGTTTTATGGATCTTGTTACGGCAAATCTAGATCACCTATATCATCAGTTGAATTCTAGAGGTGGCTGATTTTTGTTTTTAGAATATTGAGGGCATTGTTCACTCTTAGTGTAGGGGAGGAGTGTTTACTTAGGATTTCTAGTTTTCATCAGCATGATTTTTCATTTTTTTAGTAGTTAGATGTATTTATTTATTTATTTTCGATTATTTATTTTGAGGATTTATTATTTGTTTCACTTAATTTATTTATTTCATCATTTCGCATTCTATTCATATCTCTCATTATGCTCTGATATTATTATATAATGATGTTGTGTTATTATTGTATTTTTCTTAAATTAAAATGCATGAATATCAACCTACTAGTCCCAGTATGCATTTATCATTGAATAACACACCTAATATGTCATTGATTGTCTCCCATGCTCAATTTGTTTTTATCCTAGACATTGAAATGCATGCATGCCTTGTCCCGTCCGTTGCAGGCACGAGAGATTCCAAGGCCTACAAATTGTAATGACTATATAAGGGCGTAGTTAGGCTTGCAAAGATAAGCCATGTGTAACGACCATTACACACCCCTTGGCCATGCAAACTTTATAAACCGACAACACTATCAATTCTCATTCATTTCAATTCATATAAATTCAAACTATTTAAAAATATTCCCATCCATTTCAATTCTATTCCACACCAATAATCACCACTCTAAATACCATTCAATACCTCCATTCATCTTCTCTTCACCATTAAAACCTTCTTTCTATATAAACCTTTGAAGAGAACCTCACTATTTCATCAACTTTCTTCAACAACCCTTCTACCATTTAAACAATTTCATTTCCAAAACCTTTCACAAAAATGGCTAAAAGAGCTCAAGAAGACATAGAGGAACCAGACCTCACGGATATGTTGTTCAGAGATGGAGAAGCCAGAGTCCAACAAGAGCAAATCTACTGGAGATTTCACCAGAGAGGTATAATTCCCATGAAGTATATTGATAAAGACTGTCTACGTGATTTGGGATTACTCGATAATGTGCAATTCATACTTCATGAATCTGGTCTAAATCATATTGCCACTATGAATCTGCCAACTTATGAACCCCTCACGTTGGAGTTTTTGAGTTCTTCTGCATACCACACACTGCCTACTCCAGAAGTCGGTCAATACCTGATCGACGCAACAACCTTCAGATTATTCAACACAGAGTATACCATGAACCAAGAGACTCTGAGTCAAATACTTAATTTTTACCATGGAGAAGGTGTGGAATATCGAATTCCGCATTATAAAGATTGGACGATAAGGTCGTTCGAAATGTGGGAATGTTTAACCGACACTCGGGTTGATGATTGGGCAGAGCTTTTGACTATGTATATCCATAACCCATGCATCCACTATTTCCAACGAGTCCTAGCTAATACGGTGTTTGGGCGAGCAAATAATAACAAGGTAAACACTAGGGAATGTATTTTCTGCACTACACTTTTAATCCTAATCTGAGGATAAATGTCGCTCTGTTCCTTATACACCACATCTAGTTGCCATTATCAGGAAATGCAAACACATCACCTTTCTGTATAGGAGGCATAGTCACAGCTATTGCCCAGTATTTGGATTTGCAAGACAGGTTGGATGAATTACCATTCTGGAAGAGAAAAAGGGTTACCAACTTATGCATAAGAACCCCGTGCATAAAATGACTAGAATCACTAACCTGGTACTCTACTATGTGCGTGGTGGGAGAGATAAAGGGCTTAATGTGATTGCGCGAGAATGAAAGTGGTTGATTTCGAACGAGAATAATTAGGTTGATTTGTGATGGCATGATTCAGACTGGTTTGTATAGGAAGGAAGGTTTGGACCATGACTATGGTTTCGTGCCATTTATGTATCATCAGTGCCGGAACCCAGTTCCATATTTCTAAACGTAACACCTATCAACCATGTACAATTCGAGTTGCATCGTGCGATTGGGTCAGAAACTTTGCGCTAAATTATTTTAAAGTTGTCGCACCCCAAAATTTGCCCTTCTTATCATAAATTTTCTTGGATTTCTTTGCAAAGGTCTGAGTTCAGAAATGCATAGATCATCTTTTAGTTTATTATATGATTGAAATTTCTCATCTTTGAAGTAATCTATAGCACAAAGGTTGGAATTACGATCATGACATTCTTGCTTCTTTGATTTCACCTGATGTTTTGATTCGGATTTGGAAATAGAAGTTTGAACTTGAGAATGATTAGAACTTGGATTTGTGGCTAATTATTTGATACATTATGTTTTAAATTTTTTCAAAAGCTTATATGTTTATGATGACACGAGTTAATGCAAGTAAAGTTTGGAACATCCCTTCATGCTTAATTTCTTATTTCAACCAGAATTTATTTCACAATGATTCAAGGTACATTCAAGTATTGTACAACGGAAAAACCAAGTTCATTCGATACTTTGTGAAGTTAGAAGAATTTAATTTGTTTCAATCTGAATTTACCAAATGCAAAAGTGATTCAAGAGATTTAAAGCGAATAATTTGTTCAGGTTTCAAAGTTTGGAGACTCAAGAGTGAATAATGCTAAGATTCATTGTGTTGAATTTCTTAGAATTCATAGTTTATGGGATTCATCATTTATACCATTTCAAGTACCTCATTTTGAACTTCTTTCAAAATTCATTCAAGATTCAAGAGTCACTTATCATAATTCAATTTTCTTTCACAATTTTGATTTCAAATTCAAGGCACTCCATCAAGAGTTTTCAAGGCATGGTAATGTTGAAAAGTTGCGGTAAAACTTCAAGTTATATCATATTCTCCACAAGATACAAATTAACATTAAAATTCCCATGGCTTAATTTTCAAGTTATGTCATGTATGTTAAAAAAAACATCTCATGTTCCATTTACAACATATGAAACTCCATATTCAAATTACACCATTCATTACAAACACTCAAGTAAGCTATGGCTAAAAAGTGCAAGTTATTTCATAAATTTACAAGCATGATTTCAAATTTCTTTCCCTAAAGCTTTAAGGCATATCTTTCTACAAAGATACAAGAATGGGAAAGATACAAGAATGGCAAGATCGTTTGTCCTAAGATTTGAGTTGCTTCATTAAAGTTCTAAGATATTCAAATTTCTCAAATTTAACAAGTTTGCTACATCAAAAATAATTTGAGGATTACAAGTAGATAAAGAATTTGTCCTAAGTTTTGCAATTCCTACAAAGGTTCCTAAATTCTAATATAAGAAAGCTTTGACATCTTCCTTGATCGTCAATCTCTCACACCTCCTATCAAGGGCCTTGTGATTCACTTGTTTTCAAGCTTTTGCCATCTCCTCGCCATCCTCACCATCATTACATGGAAACAAAAAGGAAAATTGTTAGCAATCCAGAAGCAACATGAATTCAAACAAGGAAATTTTCAAAGAGTTTCCAAGGTTCATCATTAGGGTTTGTGCTAAGGAATCAGGATTAAAGGGTTTAATCATGTTCAATGCCAAATCCTCATAATATGAATTTCATGATTAATCATGGGCTGGTTTTCCCAATTGCAAAACACAAAGTTAAGTTTGGTTCACAAAAGGGAGGTGTAACTCAGAAACCATCATTGTTATCCTAGTAAGCAAAACACATTAGAATTGGCAGCAGGGGCCCAAATACAAAAATCAGAAGGCCTAACATCAGAAATAGTCTAAGTCTAGCAACAATACCTAGTTCTGATAGTATAAATCCAATCATTGGCATAGAAAGAGAAGAGATAACTGTTCACAAAAACCCTAGCCGCAGCAGCCAAAACACAAAAAACCAAAGTGTTCATCATTTTCCTGATTTGACAAAACTCATCAGAAAATCAAAACAGATACACCAAACGGTCATGGCAGCAACATCAAATGAAAATCATTCAAGCCCTAAAGCAAAATGGCAACAAAACATTCATAACCACCAAACCCTAACATGTAATCATAATTTTCCCTAAACATTAACCCTTCATAGAGAAAGAAAAAGAGGAAAAGAAATTCTATATAGAACAATCTCACCCAAAACAGGCTTAAGATCGGTATCTCCTCCGTCAAATCATCCGATCGCCTTCAAATAGGTTGATTCAATGTCACGTGTTAAATTCATCATCTTCGTCGAAATCACGAATCTATGGCCTAGGTTTCGTGAACCCTTCAAGATCTACAGCAAACGGTTCAAAATCTGCAAAAATCAACAAGAAATCGATGATCAGAAGAAGCAAACAAATCTGAATATGGAATAAAATATGAAATCGAGACAAGCTTCATCATCGCCACCATTGGCTGTCGGCGGAGCCGCCATGGGCGATTTCCGGCCACCGTCGGCCTAGTCATTCAAGCCAGAGAGAAGATGAAGTTCCAAACATAGAAAAACAGATCGCAAATAGAATCAGAGATCGCGAAGAGCAAAACGGCGGGGAACGCTTCACAGAATTCTAGCAAAGAACCAACAAACAAACATGCAACGACGGCGGAGAGGATGAAGCTTCCGGCGAGGTTTGGAAGAAGGATGAAGAATTCTGAACATGCAAAGTGAGAGAGCAAAAGAAGAGAGGAAGAAAAAGAAGAAGATATGTTTTCACATTTGAAAGAACACAAAATGCTAACTCTCTCTTCTTCTATTTTGTTTAAGTTTTTACTCAATTTTATTAATAAGTTTTTTTTATGTTAATAATTTATTTTTTGAACTAGGTTTAGTATAACCTGAGCTATGATTGGCTAAAATTTAGATTTTATTTGGATTACATATTTAATCTATTGTTAAATGAAAATTTGTTTAAGATTTCCTCAGACAATTCAACGTATCTCTCCATCAAACTTAAGATGCACCATCGCTCTCCTCACCAATGATATCATGCATCTTTGTCCTCTCCATTGTCTGATCATCATCAAAGCATTATCATCCAACATCAACGCCTCAGAACTGCTAGCCTATGGTACACCCTCAAGGACTTGCCCCACTAGATCGCTGGACACTCCTATTGGGACTGTCTTACGTTTTCTGCACCCCTGAATTACTCCAAACAGCCCAATTTCTCTAACTCTATCTCTCTTTTCTTTAATTTCCTATTTCATTTATTATTTTCTTTTAGAATAGATATATATATATATATATATATATATATATATATATATAAATGATGAAAAAATATTGTTGTAGTAAATAATTATTTAATTTAAATGGTTTTTATTTGATATTATTAATTAATTTATTAATTAATTTTATCAAGTGAAAAGAATTTTAAGTTGAATAATTATTTAGCATTTTGGCCGCATTGTGTGAATTAATTATTTGCTCGCTATCGCATACTTGCATGAATTATTCACCATTGTACACTTCACACACAATTAATATAAAACAACTTCGATTTCTTTTGATTTTCTCGTCGCCAATAAGGGTCTCATAGTTGGGGAATGGCGTGGCCATCTTCACAAGGTTAATCAAAGCCCTTGATGCTTTGATTATCCATAACCCGAATATCTTGGTTCATATACCAATTGTCCATGCACAAGGGTTTCATAATTGGAGATAGGAGCACCTATCTTTACAAGATTAATTAAGTCCATATACTTGATTAATCATAACTCGTTCCATTTTCCATTTCCTCGCATCAAACCTCAAAACACTTTCATAAATAAAATTATCAAACCCGATCCAACATCGAGCTTCTTTTCAAATATTTTCACAAATAAATACTTCTACTTCTTCCCAAACTGGTCATTTTGTTTTCGAATCGATCGTACGTTTGGTTTCTTAAATAAATCTAATTAAGAAAACATTGTTTTTGCCTCACTTTTTTTAAATAAAACTTTTGCATAGAAAAATAAGATTAGGATGGTTATGTCCACTCATCCGAGTACTTGAGGCGTTAGCCATTGAACGCTTATGGTCCGATGCTTGTCTCCCACATAAAAGTAACTCAACTCACTCAACTCTTTTTTCGCTCATATGCGATTATCAAACTCTTTTCTTACAAAGAGTGTGTGATAGCCATTTCAAATACGAACAATGACTTAGCTTTTCAAACAAACTAAACAAGTCAAAGTTCAAACATTTGAAATGTCTAAATGCACAATTTTTCTTATAAAATCAACACAACCAACTTAAACCTTTTCAAGAAGAACTACAGAGTTTTGACTTTCCCATTGCACGAGGGAATACGTAGGCACAGGGTTTTGAAACCACGACAAACTCAAAATAATAATAAGCAAACCCCTTTTCTTCTTTCTTATGTCTCGATCATAACTTAGAAATTAGCAAATATACACACACACTTAGAACTAAATGGGTCCCATCGAGTACGATGGATGTGAGGGGTACTAATACCTTCCCCTTGCATAACCGACTCCCGATTCCATGTCTTTTGGTCTCGTAGACCGCCTTATCCTTCATTCGTGGGTTTTATCTATATTTTCCTGTTTTTTTTAGAACAAATAAAATAAGGTGGCGACTTCAGTGTTTCAAAATAACCAATGAAAAAACCAGTCACATAGGGTCACATAGCCAATGGGGTTTAGCAATGCCATTCGATTTATTCCGTTTGAAAAAATATTAATTTTCTGGTTTCAATTACTAGTTCTTAATGTAATTTTTGTTACGAGAGTAAAGTACATATTAGAAGTTAGGATCAATAAAGCGAGAGTTTGAGATTTTAACTGGACATTAGTAATTGAACATCAACTTAAAAATACAGCGAGAGCACTTTTAAGTTGATTAGGTTTTATTTATTTTCAAAAATTATTTTTAAACTCTAATTGAAACAGCGATAGGACTCACTTAGGTTTGATTATAGGATATGAATCAATAAACAATAGAGTGTGAGAAGAGAATTTTTAAACAAGTATTTCCTACTGAAACACGTTTTGATAATACAACTTAAGTCAATGAGTTGCTAAATCCCTAAGCCCAACCATTACATACCGATACTTTCATTCTGAATCTAAACTAGATCTTAATCAGTTAGGTTCCCTAAAACCAAACATTATTTATATTATTAGCCTTAGATTTACGTAGTAACCTAAGATAACGGTAGATCAACATTTAGTCCTTTGGGATTAGATAATCTTTAAAACTACACGCGATAGGATTGTATACTTGTGGTCTAGATTCTATAAGACGTATAAAGTCCCGATCATCGAGACTGGTAATCTCGTGCATCTCACTTTTCGTTGGTGCTTTGTCTCTAGAAGCCTTCTCTACTTGACCTCTCTCACTTTCCCACTGATAGTGGTTCTGGACCATACTTTCTATGAGTGCATAGGCTACGTCATAGGATTTATCCATAAGTGTGCCACCTACGGCGACGTCTATTGTTAATCTTGTGTTATACAGGAGACAATTGTAGAAGGTATGGATAATTAACCATTCTTCCAGGCCATAAAGCGGACAAAGTCTCAACATGTCTTTATATCTTTCCCAAGCTTCAAAAAGAGACTCGTTGTATTTTTGCCGAAAATAACTTATTTAGGATCTTAGCATAGTTGTCTTACTTTGTGGAAAATATCGCGCAAGAAAGACTTTCTTTAACTCGTTCCGAGAGGTAACTGAGTTAGCAGGCAGAGACTGGAGTCAAGCTCGGGCTCTATCTCTTAATGAAAAGGGAAGCTCATTCCAATATATGTGTATTGCAAAAACATGGATAGATATAGATTAGGGTCGTCCACTGAGCCACCAGAAAACTAGTTCTGTTGTACAGCGCACAACAGAGAAGGTTTGAGTTCGAAGTTGTTAGC
Organism: Vicia sativa; assembly: GCA_021764765.1. Lineage (NCBI taxonomy): Eukaryota > Viridiplantae > Streptophyta > Magnoliopsida > Fabales > Fabaceae > Vicia > Vicia sativa. Next base: position 148,309,956 of record CM038796.1, read on the forward strand.
CTCTATGGTTGGAGCAGTAATGTTATTGTGTGTTTCTTCTTGTAAAGGAATAGCATAAGATTTGAGCGGACGTGGTTGGTCACCCATGTCTGGTCTTTCAATTGGTTCAGTAGAAATAGAAGATCGATAAAGAGATGGATTTATGGGTACTGCGTCGTGGCATCTTCTAATAATAGAGCGCTCAGGTTCGGAATTGGTAGCACTAAGTCTTCGCCTCTAGAGTGTGTACTTGGCATATAATTGATAATGGTGCCTTAGTCTCTACATTGTAACTTTAACAGTTACGATATCGACTTGTTAGCCCCCGGCTACAGCGCCAAAAACTTAATCGCGACTTTATACGTCTTATAGAATCTAGACCGCAAGTATACATTCCTATCGTGTGTAGCTTTAAATATTATCGAATCCCAAGGGACTAAATGTCTACCTATCATTTTCTAAGGTTACTACGTAAATCTAAGGCTAATGATGTAAATAATTGGGGTTTTATGAAACCTAACTGATTCTAATCAAGTTTAGATTCAGGGGAAAATTATCAGTATTTAATGGTCTGACTTCAGGGATTTTAACAACTCATTGACTCAAAATCGTATTATCAAAACGTGTTTCAGTAGGAAATATTTATTTGAAAAACCTCTTCTCACACTCTCGTGTTTATTGATCCGCATCCTATAATCAAACCTAAGTGAGTGCTCTTGTTTCAATTAGAGTTTAAAATAGTTTTGAAAATAAAACGTAATCAACTTAAAAGCGCTCTCGTTGTATTTTAAGTTGATGCTCAATTACTAATATCCAATTATTATCTCAAACTCTCTCTTTATTGATCCTAACTTCTAGTCTGTATTTTACTCTCGTAACAAAAATAGTTGCATTAAGAACTAGTAATCGAAACCGGAAAGTCAATCTTTTTTAAAACGGAATGAAAATCGAATGGCGTTGCTAAACATCGTTGGCTATATGAACTTACATACTGATAACTAAGCTTAGCTTATCATGTTAAATGATTTAGTTATAGCGCAATGTGATAAACAGACAGTTCAGATAAAACATACATTTCAGATAAATCAGGCATAAAATAAATAAACAGTTAAATAAACCAATAAATAAATAAAATTAAATAAACCAATAAATTAATTAATTAAAACAATCCTGAAAATAAAGGGCGGAATATTTGGCAAGTTCCCGGAGTCTCCCACAAGTCAGTGAGATCTGCCCTTCGTTGTCCGAAAATCAAATGTATGAAAGAAATTAAAATGCAATTCTAACGTAAGGTTAGAATTGAGAAGGTTCGCAGCAATCCCCGATGTGGAAATTGCTACGAGAAAAGAAAGCAAATAACTAATTAATTGAAATTGGAAATAAAATCAATGCTGGAAATAAAATTAAGCAGAACGGTATAAAATTGCGTAAGAAAAGGTGTTTTGGATCGTAGACCAAGGTATATTTATAGAGGTGTGGTATATCGAGTAGCGGGTTTGTTGCATCCTTTTCGCCTCAATTCTTCTTCAAGCGATGCACGGATCTCGACTAGGGTTTGCAACGGTCGCCGCAAGTTCCTTGGTGAAGAAGTTCCTGCCTCCTGTCCGTGACAACACATCTTAGGACTTACGTGTAACAATCGTTACACCCTTGGGCTCAGTGAGGAAGCGCATGGAAGGGTCATTCAGAATAACCCCAATTCTACCCTCGTAATTAATAATAAAATCGAGTTTCAAAATTTCATCCAACAAAAATTGAGGCATCACATATTCAGTTTTCAGAACTTTGCATTATAATGCACATCACAAAAATCAAAAGTCGGATATACCGATTCATATCATAATTCATCATATAAACATATGCCTATTCACAGCACAACGAATGTGTTTTACAAAATATACATCGTGTTATCATCAATACATAAAGTTATAACATCATAAGATAGTATATATAAACTATCCTATCAAAATAATAACGTCGCCCAAAACCCGAGTGTTACTACGATCAGAGCAGAGCGACTCAAAATAAAGAGACTCGAGCTAATCCTCATCATCCTCGTCACCTGCAAGTTACCAATATAAAGGCAACGGCGAAACAAGTAAAGGGTGAGATACTCCAAAACATATCATTAAAGGCATGATAAAATATATAAATAGTTTTGGAATTATAAATGATATAAGTTAATAAGAGTATGTCAACATATATCAAAACCTCACATACTTTAAATTAGCATTTAGTATAAAATTAACACTTTAACTTTGTCACATAATCATTATACTCAGATCAACACAAAGTATCATATATCATCGCAATTCAACATAATCCATCAATTAAAACCCAACTCCAAACAACTCAAACATAAACATAACCGACTCCATGAGACACGACTATGTTATGCATATGGTACCCGTCTCTTTGTCCATAATTAGGAATATTTGGCATAAAGCCCATCGTCACAGCATAAAAGCCCTCGCCGCCAATGCAATGTATGTGACTCCAATAAAAAACAACACAACAAAAACATCATCATCGCCATCAAAATTGACATAAAATCCACGCCGCCATATTTATCCACATCAAGAACATATCATCGCATCGCATATCATCAAGTATTCGTTATAAATACACCGTCGCAAACATCATGTTTAATCACACCACATCATTATCAATTTATTCACCAAATTCCAACTACGGAAAATCGTCAAAACACCAATAATCGTCGGAAAGTCATTCATAATAATCGACATTAATCATAATCACAACATCGCAATTGGATTGTCCATACGTGTCTTAAAATGACTAAAACACAATCGATTCAATTTAACTAATTTGGCCTATTTCGGATCGCTTCGTAAAACTCGAAATTTGAAAACTAACCTCACCACTATGTTCTACACGCCGAACTTAGCTAGCACGCAATTTCCTGAATTCGAGCAACTTGCCCGTCACGAAATTACCGAAATCGAATATCGGAACATAATCGGGTTCCAAATTTAATCGGCTAACTTATGTCCTAATTATATTTTATTAATACCAACTATTAGTATATGGAATTAATGAAATTAAAAGAAACAGAAGCTAATTGGAAAATTATGCAGAACTAAAATTATGTATGTAATTAAAATACGAAAACAAAGAAATGACAATTTTCCAAAACCACCCCCAGCATGAAGGGACGATCGTCCCATGCTTTCAATTGGAGGGAGGCGGACGCCTAGGGAAGGGGGACGGACACCCCTCATGGTGAGGTGGGCGCCTCCCCCTTGTTCCATCCTCCACGCATCTTCTTCTTCCCTGTTTCTAAATCAGACAATGTATTTTTCGGGTTTTTTCACAGTTTCTTCATTTCCATTTTAATACTTCTAGTTCCTACAAACTTGGCAATAAAACACCCACAACCCATACTCCTAACTCAACCTTTCTAAGTTATTTCAACAATCACCCAACCAAAACTCATGAATCAAAATACCAATTTTTCCTAAATCCACAACATATCTATCAAACCCTAACTATATGGAATGGAAAATCAAACCCCTTACCTCAAGTGCTTGGATGATTGAGATGCTCCAACAAATTCCAAACCTCAAGCTTGTTTTTATCTTCTTATTCTTCTTCCAAAACCCTCTAGTTCTCTCTATATTTCTAAGTTAGGTTTTGTGTTGGAATGGAAAGAAAAATGAGGAAAAGTGTTTTATGATGTATTCTTACTAGTAAGCCAAGGGTGTACACCCAATTCTAAACAATTAGTCCTCACACCCCTAACATAACTTATTAATTAACACCTTGATGATATCTAATAATATTATTAACTCAATTAATTAAAATAACTCCGGGGAATTAAATACCGGTCCGAATAATATTTTACCGAACCTAACGGAATAAAAACCGGACCGAACAAAACGTCGCCAAATATATTAATAGATATATCGATTAATATAAATATTCTCATCGCCAAAACAATCGTCAAATGGAAACTCAAAAATATTAATATAATATAATATTAAATAAAACGGGGCGTTACAGGGCTTGCTTCCTTATTAATTCTTTAGCTTTTTACTTCTTTCACACCCCCACTTCTTGCCAAACACCCCATATTTGCATAAATACTTCTATTTTGTGAACTTTGAGTATGATTTATCCGTATTTTCTCGACTTTCTTCGCACATGCCTTATAATTGATAAAAACCTGAAAAAACATAGAAAATACCAGCATAATACGAATAAAGAGTAATTTAATTAATTAAAATGCGGATAAAAATCATATGAATTGATCTAAATAATCGATACATTTACGTGTTATCAAGTCTCCATTTCTTGGGTAGACTTGATGACTTTACATGATCTCCTATAGAATATCCTTTGTCTAGAACCTTTAGACCAGCTACTAGAATTTGAAACCTCGAGAACTTTGCTTCAACAGTTTCATCTTCCTCCATTTTGAATGCTTCGTACTTCTAAATGAGAGTAAGGGCTTTTGTTTCTTTGACCTGTGTGTTGCCTTCATGTGTCATTCTTAAGGAGTCGAAGATGTTCTTACTTGAGTCTTGTTTGTGGTCTTCTATACTGTAATGCAGATAGAACTTAGGAGGATAGTTCTGGCTTTGTGGTGATTTTTGAATTCCTTCTTCTGCTGATCTGTCATTTTCTTCTTTTCAACCTTCTGACCACTTACGTCAACAGGATGAATATATCCATCTATTACCATGTCCTAGAGATCAGCGTCATGAGCCAGAAAGAAACTTTCGATTTTGTCCTTCCAAAAATCAAAGTTTTCTCCATCAAACATTAGGGGTCTGCCGCTGATTTTGTCTTTGTCATCATAGTGATCATTGTAATTCTGAACATGTTCAGCCATAGTGTTTTTCTAGCTAGATCTTTTATCTGACACGGTTAAGTGTTAACCCAACCAAAAGACTGATATCAATTGAAGGTTGAAAAACATAAGAAGGGGGGTTTGAATTGGGTTTTGAAATTAGAACAATTTCACAAAGTTAATTGTATCCTAGTTTGTTTGAACTCAAACTACTCTAGTCTACCCATCAAGGAGATTTGCCTTTCTCAACGAGGTCTTAATCCACTAATCAAGATTTGATTACATTCACAAAGACACCTACCTTGTCTTCTTGAGATCAACCACAACTTGGTTTCTCAAGGTATCACCAACTTACAAAAAAGATATGTTTACAAGGTTTATAAGCTATATCACGACCGTGATGTATACACTATTTTGACTCAATGAATTATTAAAACAACTTTAAGTAATATAAGATGAAAGCTTGTGCATTGTTTTGCGTGATTAATATTCAGCAATGAAGTGAAGATGATACTTGTTTATATAGGCGCTGTATTTGAACCGTAAGTCATCGACTTTGCAAAGGAATATTGATAAATGCATTAGTGTCCTTTCCTTAAATATAGATCCTATCTAAAAACAGCCCTTACTTGAATATTTTCATTTGAGTCTTGTAACGCATCAGAACTAAGCAGCCAGAATATAAGAATCAGAGTTTGTAATGCAGCATGGTGCTTTCAGAAGTTTAGCTAGAACACAACAAAACTTCTTCTATAGAGCGTGATAATTTTGAAGACTACTTTTGAGTTCTCTTAGTATGTCATTCTTCATTATACATCGAATTTCTTCTTTCTTCCAATCGAAACTTTATCAGATCTTTCATTAAAAAGTTAGGAGGCAACAATGTTCTAAGCAAAATATTTATCAATCAGTCGAACATAAATGTCATCAATTGTATTTGTTATCATCAAAACTTTTAAAGAGACGAAACCAAACTATGTTCTAACATCTTCTACGCTACGCTTGATTTTCAAGCTTTTGAAACATCTTTGCTCAAACTCTAGGGATGGAGTTTTCATGAAGTATTTCTCGTTGTCTATCACGTCTTTGAACACCACTCTTCAACCAGTGCACATCCATCGGGCTCGGACACGTAGTAACGATACTGTCAAAACATCCCGGAAATAATCCGGCCAGTAGCATTCTTCTTAACAACATCGTGAGTGGTCAACTCATTCATCAAAACATATGATTCATTATCAATGCGTTGGTACACTTGCCATGATCGGGCATAGGTGCATTGATCATATTGGAGTTTCGGTGAGGGTCGAATTCAATTTCGCTTCGATCATGTTGGATTCTTCAGGCCCAACAGTTGTTGGTGTCGTGGTTCGATATTGGAGTGGTATGCACACCTTGCATTGGGATTGTACTGAGAAGAAGTGTTGACATGCTAAGGAGGAGCCCTCAAAGTAATCAACTTTTTTCAACACGTGTTGTAATAAGCTCAGACAACATATTGATCTTCGTAAACTGTCTTCTTGGCGATTCTTCCTATGTGTGTTGTCTTGTTGAGGTTGCACTAGTGTGGATTTGAGATCGTGACTTCACAGATTGATGGCTATCACCTTTGTCACGGTTCTTATGACCACACACAACATTGGCTTATTTCTTCCCACCAAAAGATCTCTCACAACATTTAAAGATGTTTTGACTTGAATCACTCTTGATTCTAGCTTCAACATGTTCGCTTATCAATATCGATCGGTGAACGGTTGAAGAGTTTACAATCGATGATGAAGAATGGGCCTCGCCAGTTGTTCCCATGAACATGTCAACCAATTCTATTAGACAAGGGTGGGTGGTTGGACCTCGCTAGATCTCTCCATTTCAAGGCGCACTCTTTTGCATTTCTCACGCCCAGACATATGGATTGGTTCCAATTCATTATAACGGCATCTGTTGTAGAAAGCACCTGCCAACTCATTCCAAGTACGAATGTGAGTATTCTCTAGCTGATAATACCATTCTAGTTGTGCTCCAGATAGACTCTCTTGAAAGAAATGCATCCATAACTTCCCGCTAGCAAGCAGGGTTGGATCTTTGAACATAGGACTTTAGATGAAGTTTCGGACAGAAACACCATCATACTTAGAAAAAGTAGGAACTTTGAACTTACAGGAATGATCACTCCAGAACTAGGCTTAAATCATCAAAATTCAACCCCGACATTTTCAAATTTTCCACAAGATTCGATTTCGGTCTTCAAGTTTCTTATACTTCTGTCGGAGGGTATTGCTCTCTCATATAGTCTTCTAAAACCTATACCTAAGGTATACCTAAGGAAGCGTTTTTGCCTAAAAAAATAGCGCTGCTAAAACCTATACCAGTGCCACCTACGGCAGCGCTTTTAAGCGCCCTTAAAGGCCAAAAAAGTGCTTTCTTAGGTCTTTTTAAGAGTGTAATCACCAACATGATTTCTAGACTATTTAAAAATTTGGAAATGGTAATATATTAGGAAAATTCTACATTGAAAGCAATAACCTCTATTCTCCCTAACAACTTTGAATTCCAATTGTGCTTGTTGCTTCAGAAGATTTGGTTGAAGATCCATTGATGGAAGATTCTTCAAGTTGACGAAGTACGGACTGATGTAGTTACTTTGTCATTTAATCCTTAATTTTTGCCTAGATTGCCTTTTTCAGGTTTTCAATCTACCAGGATAAACCTTTTTTGTTTAATTTCTCTAATTTTTACCAAGACTGCCCTTTTAGGTTTTCAGCCCACCGAGACGCACATTTTTGCCTAAGCCGCCCTTTTTGGGTTTTTGACTTACCGAGCCGTTCTTTTGTCTTTTTAGACAAAGTATTTCTTGACTGATCAACATTTACAGGATGCAATTCATCGCCGTGACATGGTTCCAAGAGTCATAGCACCGCAGAGCTTTTTTGACGACGTATGGGCCTTTATAATTAGGAGACCATTTCCCCCTAGAATATGGTTAAAAAGACAAGATCTTTTTAAGCACGAGGTCACCTTCTTAAAATTTACGAGGTCGAACCTTTTTGTCAAAGGAATTATTCATCCTTCTTTGATACAACTGTCCATGACACAAAGCGGTCATACGTTTTTCTTTGATTAAGTTCAACTTATCATATCTACTTTGACACCATCCATCAGCTTCAGATAACTTAGCCACAATGAGGAATCTCATTGATGGAATTTCAACTTCCACGGGGAGCACTGCTTCCATGCCATGTTAGGTTTATTTTAAATAGCATACTAGTCTCTTATCATTGCATACTGCAAATCCTATTTTAGGGTGAGAGGGTTATTTGTTATTCTTGTATACTTGTAATCTTATTTTAAGAGTAAGGAAATAATAGCAGTAATAATCAATCCTTGTGTTCATCGTTTCTTCATTCTTTTTTCCTACCCTAATTGTTTCTGATCATTAAGCAACAAGTTTATATTTTGTTCTAAGGCATCCGATTCACAATAATATATATATATATATATATATATATATATATATATATATATATATATATATATATATATATATATATATATATATATATATATATATATATATATATATATATATATATATATATATATATATATATATATATATATATATATATATATATACGGGATATCTCGATTGTTTTGTTTGCAAAAACGCCTGAGTGATATCTTAGTATTTTTAGGAATATGATACTTTTCACGATTTGTTTTATTTCTTTGATGTTGTCAAAGAGG